>CM047874.1:7566153-7604954 GCA_026212405.1 Petrea volubilis | reverse complement strand
TTTTCATCATTTTCATCGTTTTATATCGTCTTGTACTCTTAATCGAACACCGTACTGACTTAATTCAGTGGAGGATTAACCTCTGTTTTGCAGGTTCCCTCCCCCTAGATTGATTTGTACCTCACGAAGGGCGAGACTCATTTTCTCCAATTACAAATTTCGGGTGCTCGGAAAAACCGTAAGCATCATTGGCGCCGTCTGTGGGGAAATTGAGTTAAGGCGTGAGAAAAATCTTAAGCATCCCAGTCAGACGAACGTTGTGATGGCTGGCAACGACAAATTTGTATCCACCACTGAAGTCACCCCTACTGACCAGGGGGGTAAGGTCCTTGATCCCATTCCTCAAGGAGGGGACACCCCGACTGACCAGGGGGTTGACGTCCCTGACTTCCCTTCTCAGGGAGCGAACATCCCTTCTGACAAGGGGTGTAACGGCCTGACCATCCTTCCTCAAGGAGGAAATGCCCCCCTGCTCAAGGGGTTGACATCCCTAACATCACATACCAGGGGAAGAAGTCCCCCCTAGTGCTGCAGTCAACGGAGCCTTCTGGAGGAAGGCATGTTTTAGCCTCGGGAGTCACGATCTTAGGAACGCCTACCCTGGGAGGAGTAGCAGGAGGAGGACTGTCTCCACGAGTGCGGCAGGAGGGACGAGTTGCCCCGGAAATACAACACACGGGAGGATCTTCTCCAAGAGTGCGATACGAAGGACTAATGACCTCTGAGTGCAACAGGCAGGAGGGTCGATTCTAGGAGTGCGACCTACAGGAAGGATGGGGGATGGCCAGGCGAGTCCAGCCTTGAAAAGCCCGACCATGATGGAATCCACTCGGGCAAATCGGAAGATTTTAGTAAGATGATAGCAGACGCTGTATTGGCCGCCCTGGCAGGAGTTGCGCAACATACGATACCTGTAGGGCAAACCACACCAAGGAGTGAAGTACCCTTGAGTAGCTTACCAGAGCAAAATGGGGCCCAAGATGGTTCTCACCATCATACGATGATCGCCCAGGCAGGGCATCCCAACACGTTGACCGTGGGAGGGCAACCTCTTATGCAGGCAACAGGAGGAACGAGGCTTTCCTGTCTGGTTCATCAAGGGGGATATAGGTCCCCATCCTATACAGATGGGAGGATCAAGCTTATCAGAGAGGAATAGGGCCCAGGAGGGTGCTACCCATTATACGGCAACCGCCCAGGCAGGGCATCCCAACGCATGGCACATGGAGGGCAGCCTCCTGTGTGCAGCAGGAGGAATGAGGTTTTTCCTGACTAGTTCATCAGGGAGAAATCTTGGCCCCCATTCTACACAAATAGGAGGATCAAAGGCCTCCCAGGAGGGCCGACAAATCATGTCCCCTACCAAGGGTCAACCTTCCATGCACGAAGGAAGGACTATTCCCGTGGGGGGTTATAACCATGGAGGCGTCCTTTCTCCCTCCCAACTGAAGCTCATATGCAGTCGAATGCCAACCGACAGGAGGTTCGTGCTGCAGGAATAGCTCACACAGGAATGCTAGAAAAACCCCCTTTTGGTTGACTCTCAGGAAAGCGCCCCCCCCGCATGGGTAGTAGAGTTACAACAGAGGATGATGCAGATGGAAAGAAGGCTCACAGGGGAGCGGAGCCGGTACCGATGGGAACCCCATTTGGTGGGAATGTACAAGCAGACACCCTTCCACCCCTTACGAACACGGGCAATCTGCCTGAATACGATGGTACCACTGATCCCCAGGAGCACTTGATCAGATTTGACGGATTAGCAGAATTGCACGGATATACTGATGGAGTCAAGTGCAAGGTTTTTCGTACAACCTTTAGGAAGGGTGCACAACAATGGTTCAATTACCCCCCCAATTCCATTCGATCATTTGGGAATTTCGCCAGTTGTTCCTCCACCAATTTTCCAGTAGCAAGAAGCGGGTGCAAACCCCATTGACCCTTTTCAACATTAAGCAAGGGGAAAGAGAGTCATTAAGACGTTACCTGGATAGGTTTAATACGGCAGTTGTGCAAGTACCAGGAATCAGTGATGAGATGAAGTCCACAGCCTTCGCACAAGGGTTACAAAGAGGAAGCATTTATCGCTCTTTAGCCAAGAGACCTCCAACTAATTTGATGAGGTACTAGCACGAGTAGAGATGCACATTAATGCTGATGAGGCAATGACAGAGCCTAGTGACGAGCTGAGGGAGAGAAGGAGGGACCGAAGAAGTGAGGGAAATCCTATAGGCCCACTAAAGAGGCCTCGTATAACAGATCATCGAGATCATCGAGATATAGTCCCTCTAATGACATCAAGATACACCGACACACTCCCTTGAGAGTGTCACCTGTAGAGGTATTATTGCAAATAGGGAACAAATGAATGTCGACACCTGAGGATGAAATTGAAAGACTCATCCAAAGGGGTATCTTCAGGACCTGATCTGCCGTAATAGGAGCAAGATCTCCGGCTCTTTGGGCCCAGGGACTTATTCAAAAGAAGTAGGCCCGGGCAAGAACAATCAAGGAAAAGAGAGGACAACACCAACGGAAGGGCATCCCAGGGGCGGCAACCGATGGCTAGAAGGGTGCCCCCAGAAGGACCACAAGGAACGGTGGATCCCCCTGAGGGGTCTGGGACAGGAGGTAACCCCTCGCATAAGGGGGTCATCCACATGATTGTCGGAGGGCCTGTGGATGGAGACTCTCAGAAAGCTAGGAAGGCGCACCTAAGGGCCGTGCATAACCACCAAGAAGCAGAGGCACCAATTCTCAAAGTAGAAAATATACCATGCAATCCTAGCATCTCCTTCGGGCCTGAGGACCTGCAAGGAATCCATACTCCTCACCATGATGCTTTGGTCATATCAGCAACCATAGCCAACTATGAAGTAGAGAGAGTTTTTGTGGATAATGGAAGCTCGGCGGATATTTTATTTTATGAGGCTTTTCAGCGGATGGACTTAGGAGATACGAAATTGGGACCGGTTCACACCAATTTGCAAGGATTTGCAGGGGAAACAGTATATCCAAAAGGACTTGTCACGCTTCCACTAACACTAGGATCAGGGCTATGGAAAAAAACCAGGATGACGTCCTTCCTGGTAGTAGATATCCCCTCGACATATAACGTCATCTTAGGCAGCCTACCCTAAATAATTTTCAAGCGGTAGTCTCTACTTATCACATGAAGATTAAGTTCCCCGTAAATGAGGGAGTGGGAGAAGTCTCAGGAAATCAGCTATCGGCTCGAAGGTGTTACGTGGAGGCCATAAGACAAGGAAACAAAAGAGACAAGGTAGCTGTGCAGGGAGTGCCAGAAACTAAGAAAAGGAAGGAGCACATAGAAGATCTTACGCAAACAGACAGAAAGAAGGGTCGGGAGGACAAAGGCAAGGAAACTAGATGCAGGGTGAGGAAGGAGTTCGAGAACGATCCGCATGCCGGGTACGACTTGCAAAGAATTACTGACCATAGAACTATCCCAGGGATCCCACCAAAACGACGCGCATTGGTTCTCAGCAGAGAAGGAGCCTAGCTGGCGGACCTAATTGCTTTCTTAAGAAGGAATCTAGATTTTTCTCGCCTGGTCCCTCCAAGGACTTGGTAGGGATCGACCCCGAATGTGGCAGTTCATCACCCATGTTGACCTTTCGTTCAAAAACCAGTAAAGCAAGGAAGAGGCACTTCGGACGAGAAAAAGACAAAATTATACAGAAAGAGATAGATAAACTCCTAGAGCAGGGACACATTCGGGAAATTTCAATTCCCCGAGTGGTTAGCCAACATGGTACGTGTCTCAAAGGGAGGAGACAAATGGAGGGTGTGTGTAGATTTTCGAGACTTGAATAAGGCCTGTCCCAAGGAGTTCTATCCGCTACCCCGGATTGATCAGCTGGTAGATTCTACTTCAGGGTGTGAGCTACTTAGCCTCATGGACGCCTCTCAAGGATATCATCAAATCCTATTAGACCCGGAGGACCAAAAGAGGGTCAGCTTCATAACATCCGGGGGTACATACTGCTACTATAATGCCTTTCGGCTTAAGAATGCAGGAGCACTTATCAGAGACTAGTAGATAAGATGTTTAACACCAAATCGGGCGTAACATGGAGGTTTAGGTAGACGATAGCTTGTAAAAAGCAAGCGAAGAACAGACCATTTGACAGATTTGGATAAACTTTCAAGTCTTAAGGCGCTATCAGATGAAACTCCATCCTAGTAAGTGTTCTTTGGAGTTAAAGGGGGGACGATTCCTGGGTTACATGGTGACAGAAAAGGTATAGAAGTGAATCCAGAAAAGATTCGAGCAATTCCGGAGATGAGAGCGCCCGCAAAGCTTAGTGAAGTGCAGTGTTTGAACGGAAGAATAGCGGCCCTGAGTAATTCATTTCTAGGCTCGCTGAGAGGAGCCTCCCTTTCTTTAAGATACTGAGGAAGACAAAAGGATTTGAGTGGAATGAAGAATGCCAAAAGAGCTTTCGAGGACTTGAAGAATATCTAGCGAAGTTACCCCTGCTGGTTAAACCAGTATTAGGAGATCGGGTAACATTGTATGTATACTTATCCGTCACTAGCCAGGGAGTCAGCTCCGTACTTTTGCCAGAGGAGGGGAGATAACAGAGGCCGGTGTACTATGTAAGTAAGAAGTTGCAGGGGGCCGAGCAGAGGTACACAGAAAATGGAAAAAATTGGCGCTAGCCCTAGTGGTGGCGCCAAGAGATTACGACTTATTTCCGCTCGCACTCCATATAGTGCGTACTAACCACCCCCTTAAGCAAATCTTAGGGGAGGGCCGGAAGTCTCAGGAAGACTTATTAGTGGGCAATTGCGCTAGGAGAATTTGATATCTCATACGCCCCTAGGACCGCAATTAAAGCCCAAGCTTTGGCGGATTTTATATCAGAAATGACGTCACCAACTCAAAAGAAGGAAACCTTTGGCTCTTCACGTAGATGTCTCCTCTACCCACTCGGGCATTGGAGCAGGGAGTGGTGTTAACCAGCCCAGAGGGAACGATTGTGAGTTTGTATTCCGGTTCGATTTAAAGCTTCCAACAATGAGGGCAGAATATGAGGCGTTGATCGTGGGCATGAAACTAGTCAATAGAAGCCGGCGCGAGGGGAGCTTGTGCATATCTAGATTCCCAATTGGGGTAGCTTGCCAAGTAGACGGAACGCTACGAAGCACGAGAGGATAGAATGATTCAGTACCGAAGAAGATAGAGGCTTTGAAAAAACAGTTGATAACCTTTAAAATACATCAGTACCAGAGAATAAAATGAAGGGGCGGACTATCTAGCTAACTAGCAAGCTCCATAGAGGGCTGTCGAACGAGAAGAATTACATTATAACCCTTCCTAGGGAGTGCCCCAAAGAAGAAGTAGCAACAACCAGTACGGTTGATGATTGGAGAAAAGAAATCATGGATTTCCTACAAAACCACATTCTGCCCGAAGAGAAGAAGGAGGAAATGAGGATAAAGAGTAAAGTAGTAAGGTTTGTAATACTCGGGGGTGTGTTGTAACAGGAGATCTCTTACCACTCCCCTGCAAAGATGTCTATCACAAGAGGAATGCCAATATGTACTGAAAGAAATACATGAAGGATGTTGCGGATGTCACACAGGCTAGGTAACTTTAGCTGGAAAGGCTGCTCGAGCAGGGTACTTTTGGCCAACCATGAAGAAGGACGCTCGAAAATTTGTCATGAACAGGTGAAAGGATGCCAGAGGCATGCCCCCCTCATCCATCAACCAGGGGAACCTCTGACTGCAATGAGTACACCTTGTCCGTTTGCTAGATGGGGGATGGATATCGTTGGACCTTTTCCGTTGGCAACAGGGCAAAGAAAATTCTCATAGTAGCGGTGAATATTTCAGCAAATGGATAGAAAGCCGAGCCATTGGCAAAAATTACGGAGAAGGAAGTGATGAGGTTCTTATGGAGAAATATTGTATGCCGTTTCGGGGTACCACGAGAGCTGATATCAGACAATGGTAGACAATTCCAAGGAGCTAAATACAAGCATGGTGCGACGAAATGAAGATAAGACAATGTTTTACTTCAGTATTTCACCCTCAGGCTAATGGCCAAGTAGAAGTCATGAATCGCATAATAATCCAAGGCTTGAAGACAAGAATGGAGCGAGCAGGTGGTGCTTGGGTAGATGAGCTCCCAACTGTACTCTGGGCACACCGAACAACACCCAAGGGGACCACAGGAGAAACCCCTTTCAACTTGGTCTATGGTGCTGAGGCAGTCTCCTAGCAGAAAATAGGGGTTGAGTCCCACAGAATACAGACTTATGAGATGGAGCAAAATGAAGCTCTACTAAGGGAAAACTTAGATATGGTTGAGGAAACTAGGGGAAAGAGCTCTTCTCAGGATAGCTCATTACAAGAGCCGGATGATTAGCGCGTACAATCGAGGCGTGAAGGTGAGAGAATTTCAAGTAGGGGATTTGGTACTTAGGAGGACAGACGCTTTAAAACCAGTTGGGAAGTTGGAACCCAATTGGGAAGGACCCTTCAAGGTAGTCCGAGTCATCGGTAAAAGAGCCTATGAACTTGAAAATGCCCAAGGGGATAGGTTGCCTCGACCATGGAATGTTCAAAACCTTAGGAGGTTCTATGCATAAGAAAGATATTATAAATGCAGGCCAAGCCGACGGCCCATAGCCGGATGATGGCACCTGCGACCTGAGGGTGAGTCCAAAGGATCGCATTCCGGAGAAGAGAAGCAGGAAGGACGGAGGTTCCTCCTGTTAGGCAGAGTGTCCCCCCAGAGAAGAGAAGCAGGAAGGGTAAGAATCCCTTCTGAAGAGAAAAACAGGAAGGACGGAGTTTTCCTCCTGGTAATCAAAGTCTTCCTCCAGAGAGGGGAAACAGGAGGGGATCGAGACACCCCCCGGAGGAGGAAAAACAGGAAGGACGGAGTTCCTTCCTGGCAGGCAGAGCTTCCCTACAGAGGAGAGACACTCCACTACTGGCATGTGTGGAGATTATACTCGATGAACCATGAGATTTTTTCTGGAGTAGAGAATCATGAATTAGAACGAGGCTTTGGCCCAAGAATGTATGGCCTTAGCCTAAGAAAAAATTGGACGATTGTCCTACATTAACGAGGGGAGCCTCCCAGAGCAGGAGACACTCTCCCGACAATAAATTTAGACTCAATTTTTTGCCCTCAAGAAATGAAGCTGGGGCATGTGAACAAATATGCAACCTCAATCATGTCTTTCTGAGGGACGCACTCTCTAACTCTTTTATCTTGAAAATAAGGTTCCTCGTTATGCAGGTTGGAAGTAAAATAACATCCATACGATACGAGCATCAAAGCTAAAGAAAGCAGGTTCAGAGAAGACCTGAAGAGTTATCGAATAAACTACCTATCAAGAGAGCTAAAGGTGGTAGGCCTAGAACAAAAGCAAAATCAAAAATAACAAGGGTAATATCCTATATAGGGGATGGGTAGGCCTATGCTATTACACCACTCCCGAAGAGCTATGACTAGAGAGAAAGAAGTCATCCTGCAAGCTCCTTGCCCGGAGAGGGAGGAGAACCATCCGGGGAGGACTCGTCATCAACAGCAACATTCCGAGCATCAGGATCGATGCGGATCTCCTTTGGTGAATCGGAAGACCCAGGGCCTGTAGGCGTACCCGGAGGGGGTCCCGAGGGTGCAGTACCAACAATGGCTGAATCAGCACTAACAAGGGCTGAATCAAGAAGTCCATCATCTGACAATAAGAGGAACATATTGAGAATAGGAGGGAATGTTCAAAAAAAAAAAAAAAAAAAAAAAAAAAAAGGAAAATAAAAACTAAATGAAAGGTACTTGCTCGGGAAGGAGGAGCAGAGGCATCCACAGATGTGGTGTCAGGTAGGTCATCGCCCTCAACAATAACAATAGGAGGTTTTTCTTTAGACTGCCCAGGCCGACCTCCTCCCCTTTTTCCGTCCGGGGAGGGGCATCCCTTAGAAGAGCGCGGTTGTTCGGCATGATCAGCTACTTCAGAAGGGTTGACCTCGTCTGAAGATGTGCCGCCCAGGAGGGCATAGTCTAGGGCGGTCAGCACGTCTAGAAAGGAGGTATCCCCTCCGGGGGGTATCCACGAGACTTGAATTGATTAATACAAGCATTAAATCCCTGGACGAAGTAAGGAGTGGCTTTATCGGCTAGGAGGATCTCAAACTCCGGAGACCCAAGAAAGGCTTTCCTTTTCTCAACCCAATAGGTGGCCAGGAACGCTTTCCCCTCTTCAGATTGGGGGAAGTCCTGGTAGGCCTTCTTGCGGGCAGCCTGGCAGGCCTGACTCACCTCATTAGGATGGTCAGTTTTCAAGGCGTGAAGTTTTTGTTTTAGTTTGTCCTTCTCCTTAGCAAGTTTCTCAGCTCGGGAGCTTAGCTCGTCCTTCGTCTGACGTTCCTTACTCAACTCCGCTCGCAAAGAGGTGACGGCCTCTTCCAGTTCCTGGATTTTCTTTCCAAATCTCTCAGAGGAAGGAGTAACACATGGCTGGTCCAGAAGGTGCCCCACCAATGCACCAGCCTACATAAAAATAAAAAAACAAAATGAGAAGCATAATAGAGAGGCAGTTACATAGAAAAGAAACAGAGAAGAAAATATCGTAAAACCATGCCTGTGAGAGATGTGAAGCAAGCTGGCCCTTGACATAGTCAAGAGAAAGTCCATCCAGGTACCGCTTGTCAGCCGGGAGGGTGGATCCTCGTAATAGCCTAAGCCCCAGCACAGGGTCCCCATCGGGAAGGATGGAGTCGGCGTCTGTCACATCCCACTTAGGGGCATAACGCAGGCGTCGATAGCCCCTCATCTGTGAAGTGAGGTAGGGGCGGAGATAATAAGGTGGACGACCTAGTGAGCGGGCGACGGGAGGATGAAGAACCAGAGCCCTTGGCCTTCTTGGATGGGACGGGAACGGGCTCGGCGGCACGTTTTCCTCTTGCTTTGTCAAGATTCCTCTCAGGGGAGGCTGTCCTAGGAGGGCAATGAGGGGCAGCGGTATCATGGGCACGGCCGCCCAGATTCATGGCGCGCAAACGCTCTTTCATCAGAGAATGCATCATCTTCAAACCTGGAAAAGAAAGAAAGGAAGAGGACATAAGCAAAACAAGCTAGCAACAAAAGGGGCATAGTAAAAATAAGAGAAGATTAAGACAAATACCAGGGGATCCTGTTAGATTCCCCTGAAGAAAGCTAATCAATTCATCCGTAACCAAACCAACTCTCTAGCATCATAGGTAGCGACATTCAACCGACGCAATAGGCCTTGATATGCATCAGGCCGATGACGAACATTATATCTCCTTGGCATAAGAGCATAGGACAACCAGGATGGAGGGGAAGCCCATTCTCTAGGGATGGATATGAAGAAGTAGTTGGATTTCCATCTCTTAGGGGGATCGAGCATTTTCAAAAAGGAAACATCCCAGCGAGGGGTGAAATAGAAGAAGCCGGGCTCAATGCGTTTGAGATGAAAGAAAGAATGAAACTGCTCAGCGATAGGGGTCTCCCCCAAATGGTAAGTCAAGAGGGCGTACCCGGCAAGAATACGAAAGGAGTTGGGAGTCAGCTGGTTAAGAGGAACCTGAAATAATGATGATACTTTCCTGTAGAAAAGGGGGATGGGGAATCTTATCCCGCACAATATTTGGGAGACGAAGAAGCAGATAAAACCAGCCGGAGGCCGATGAGGCCGGTCCTGGGCAGTGGGAATGCTAATATGGAGGGAGGACGGGATACCCACAGTTTGCCTAAGGTAGTCAATGTCAGAAGCCCTGAAACGAGACTTAGGTAACATATCAAGAGCCATTATGCTATCAGTGGCAGCTCCATCCTCGTCGTAATCAAGTCCCCCACGAGCAGGATCAAGTGACGAAGAAACAGGTGAGCTTGGGGTGTAATTCTCCGCTTCCATGGGGGCCTCATGACTCCCGAGACTCCGGACGAGCTCGGAATCAGAGGACATCCTCAAGAAGAAGGAGGAGCAACACTGATGAAATCTGCACTCGAAGGGGGCAAATAAGCAACAACCAATGGAGGGAGTATCCAAAAGGACGCAAGACTGTAACGCCTCTAGCATGCTAATAAAGCACTAAAACAAGACAAAATAGCAAAGCAGACATATGCACGTATGAAGCTCAAAAACCATAAAAGTAGCCATATAAAGGCCATAATCCACAAGCAAGTCACATCAGGGAGCCTGTGTGGAAACTGAAGCGTCGAACAAGGGTAGAAAAAAAAAAAAAAAAGTTCGATATTTTGGACACCCGACTTGAGTACAAGGGAAAGAGATGCATCAACAAAGAAAAATAAATAAATAAAAATACCCTTCAATATCCGTACATAAAAAGGGCGTATCAAAAGCTCTTGTTCAAAGAGTTACATATAGAAATTTCACGCAAAGACAGGCTCAATACAACGTACAAGCAAAAGAGAAGAGGGCCTACAAGCTAAATCCTCAAGCGTATAAAGAAAAGAGAAAAGGGGAAAAGAAGGAAGAGAGAAAAAACAGGGCAAAATCAGAAGAAGAAAAGAGGAAAAGAAAGGAGGAAATACCTTGGTGTTCGAACGGATCGAGCTGGGATCGAGTCTGGAGATGAGGGGGAGCCCGGAGAACGCGAGCGCCGGCGAAGGAGCAGCAATGGCGGCGTTTTAGCAGCAGCAGTGGCGGCGTTTTCAACAGAGACCAGGCAGCAGCGGCGGTGAGACAGCGCGGTGACGGAGAACGGAGCAGCGGCGGTGGATGGCTGGGCACAGCTGTGACACGAGGAACAGTGGCGAGGAGAAGGATTGAGAGAGAAAAAGGGGCTGATTTGTTTCCTACGGGAATAGTGAAAGAAAAGAAAGGTTGACCAAGGAATGAGGAAGAAATCTGATTCTTTTTCTCTCTCCAATTGTACCTTTTTCTTGAATTTTAAAAAGGAAGGATTAAGGAGTCCAAATGCTGGGAGGAAATTAGGAGATAAGCACGATATCAGATGAATGCTTATCTCTGTTGATATGCCAGGGTTGGCGGAAAAGATATGTAGGGGAGTTGTTCCGAGAAAAAAAAATATATATATATATATAAGAAAAAAAAAAGGGGGGGGAGAGAATTTTCCCGCGTAAGTTGAAAGAAAAACAAATATTATGTAGAAAGTTGACACTCCTAAGATTGGGAGAAAGGCCACAATCCGCTACCCATCTTCTCCAGGAAGGAAGGGCCCCATTTCCACTCTCATAGTCGGGTATACCCGACTATGATAGTGGGGGGGAGTGATGATGTAACATATTTTGAGATTTTATTTGGGTTTGGTAAAATTGAATACTCCACCCGGGAGGCCCGATCCAAGAAAGAAGGGACCCAAGTCAGAGTCCCTCCTGTTGCCCATGTCAGGGGGAGGAGTGTCCGATCCAGAAGCCCAATCTAGCCATGACGGCCCAGACTAATGTCCCTCTTGAAGCCCATGTCAGGAAGGAAGGGTGTCCAACCTAAAAGTCCAGTCCAGACGGCCCGGACCAACGGCCTTCCTGAAGCCTATCCAATGGGGGTAACCCTAGAGTGAGTCAAATATACACGTGGTAAATATGGGGATTTGGTTCCCAGCTTCCAACAACCCTATCCCCCCAGAATCTCAACAATAAGCCCCCCTCAGCCCGAATTTCAGGTGGGTACACCCTCCTGAGCCCCGTGTTCCAGGGGGGTCTCCAGCCAAACAGGTGGATTCCTACCTCTATATAAGGCTTAATGCCTCATAAAGAAGGGGAATTTTTTTCTCTGATATTATCTAGCACTTTTTAGAACTTGACAACTCTTTTTGCTACGATTTTACTGCAATTCAATCGTTATTTCATCATTTTCATCGTTTTATATCGTTCTTGTACTCTTATCGAACACCGTACTGACTTAATTCAGTGGAGGATTAACCTCTGTTTTGCAGGTTCCCTCCCCCTAGATTGATTTGTACCTCACGAAGGGCGAGACTCATTTTCTCCAATTACAAATTTCGGGTGCTCGGAAAAACCGTAAGCATCAGTTAGTATTAGCAATTAATGTTACCTCCAATTAAAAGAAAGAAATAAATAAAAAAAGAGAAAAAAAAAAAAACAAAGTAAGAGTGCCGAGTGTTTCATTAGCCAACTTCAAGGTGTCTTTACTAGCTTTCCCACTACTCCAAATCCAAGTCATTTGGTAATAAAAATAAAGGCTTCCATCTTTGGTGTTTTTTTTTCCCCTGAAGACTTCAATTTCTAATTTTTATAATTTTTCAATTTTATTTCAAACACTCCTAACTCTCAATACTCAGCCTCTTTCTCAACTTTCTCTGGTGAAAGAAGTCGGAAAAAGTTGGAATCGTAGAACTAAGTGTTGTTTGAGAAAAAAAAGTGACAAGTAGAAAATATAATAATTAGGTTTGGGAAAAAAATAAATTGAAATTTGCTTAATTGTGTCAAAATAAACTCTAAGATAGTTACTGAAAAAAAGAAAAAAAAAACATAAGAAAAAGAGAGCAGTCTTCAACCAAGCTTGGGTGGCTTCTCAACTTTTGGCTTTTTTGTACTAAAAATTAACAAGATTTATAAAAGCAAAACACTTAAAAATAGCCATATGCATTAAATTGCTTTTCTTAAGCTTTTCCAAACACATTCTCTCTGCTATAGTTTTTTTTTAAAATTATTTTAATTAATTACCAAGTAAATAATTCTCATGGTAACAATTAAATTTAAAACACTAATATTGATTACCATTGGGCTATATTATAATAAAATAAAAATTCTTGTCACTTAATAGATAATTATAACATTAATATTGAATAACAGTGTAAGAAGTATTGTTACTTAAAAGATATTACGCAGAAGGAAAAACAAATATTCCTTGAATTTCTATCGGCTTTTCGTAGGAAGACATTCCGTAGATAGTCCATTGGTAATCTGCAGGAAAAGCTCTATATATTGTCTATCGGTTTTCTATTGGTACTCTGTTGCTAAGTTTTCCATCGGCGATCCGTTGGTGAACCATAGGAAACTCTCTAGCAAAGTTTCATTTGTTCTCCGTAGGTGATTTGTTGGTAACTTACATTCCTTAGGAAAATTTCATTGAGTATACCCCTAGGTGTTCCGTAGGTACGCCGTAGGAGCGTATGCCACCGGTTTTCCGTGGATAATCCGTTGGTTAATCATAGACGAATTTTCAATTGGTAACCCCGATACCTTTTCTAATGGAATTCTTTCCATAGGCTTTTCATCGATAGTCTGTAGAAAAACATAGAAAACCTACGGATTCCATAGATGTTCATTCCTACAAGCTTTACACTTTAGGTTTCCCGCATATATCCGATCCTAGGTGTGAGGGGTGTGTTAAAATGTCCCACATCGATTAAATACAATTGTCACATTCACACCTTCTCTCTAAAAATCTCTTTGTCCCTCCCTCCTAACATGAATCCGGCGAAGATTAGCAAAGGTATTTCACTACTTATCGTCATCGTCACAATCATTATCCTTCTCTACATATTTCCCAAGACAACTCTCAATGAAAACATCAACCGCAAATAGTTCCCGGATTTTGTTGGAAATACGCGAATCATCTCGTTCCCAAGACAACTCTCAATTAAAACATCAACCACAAATGTTTCCTGAATTTTGTTGTTGGAAAGATCCGAATCATCTCGTTCCCAAGACAACTCTCAACAAACAACCGCAAATGTTTCCCGGATTCTGTTGGAAAGAATGAAATATACCTACGAATCATCTTGTTCTCAAGAAAACTCTCAATGAAAACATCAATCGCAAATGGTTCCCTGATTTTGTTGGAAAACCTACACGAATCGTCACATTCATTATCCTTCTCTACATATTTTCCAAGACAACTCTCAACGAAAACATCAACCGCAAATGGCTCCCGGATGTTGTTGGAAAGACGCGAATCGTCTCGTTCCCAAGACAAGTCTCAACAAAAACATCAACCTCAAATGGTTCAAAGATTTGGTTGGAAAGAACGAGATATACTTATGTAAATCGTCTTGTTCCCAAAACAACTCTCAACAAAAGCATCAACTGCAAATGGTTCTCCAATTTTGTTGGAAAGAACAAGACATATACGTATGCGAATTGTCTCGTCAAAGCATTATCTCTCAAGAGTAGTTCAAGTATTCTATTGTTATGAAGATTGTTGGATCCTACGTTACTCTAATGTTGGTACTCATAGTATTCGGGAGTCCCATAGCCCCTCTTTGGAGGAAACTCACCGTACACGAAATCTTCCACTTATTTCCAGTAGATCCAGCTCTCAGATGCTCCATGGATGCATTTTTTGCCCTTGTTGTTCTCTGAATAGGTGAAAAGTTAAGTGAAACTCAAACTAATTTTTATCTTTAGTGCATTTTATCGATTCACATGTTGCCTCTAGCTAATATAATTACGTATGTGGACTTGTTTACCTATTTTGATCCTATCTCCACTTCTATTATGGAGTAGCGATCCCAATGAACCCCACCACTAGGCAGTTTTATACCTTATTTGTGCCTAGCAGGTGATGAAACACCTTGCCATTTGGTGGAAGAATTGGCAGGAGACAGTGAACACCAACGCACAAAGAGCAAGTCGTACCAAATCATTGTATTTAATCGATGTGGGATATTTAACCATTATAAACCACACCATGTTGACATTCGAGATATTTATGGTGAAGAGAGAAGAAAATATGACATAAGAATTATGTGGTTCGGCCAATTCGACCTACATCCAGTGGACAAATAAAAGATTTATATTTTCGATTGTTCTCTCTTATTTTTGTGGTTATCATGAATACCTATTTTTAAATGTGAATAACATAAATTGATAAATAAAAATTGAGAAAATCACTCCTAATAAATGATAAATGGAGTTAAGTTAGGCCCAAACCTCTAATATTTCTACGTGGTATTAGAGCAGGCTAGGTCCTGCTTTATTAATTAGACTCCCCACTATACTGCTTTCACGCTTCAGGTTGTTACCAGTATATTCAGGCCTGGGTGTGAGGAGGCGTGTTAACTATGCCTCATCGAATAAATACTGAGATATGGTCTACCTTATAAAAGCTTGGGCAATCCTCACTTCACAGGTTAGCTTTCAGGGTTGAATTAAATCCAAACTCTTAATATTTCAACTTGGTATCAAAGCAGGCAAAAGGTCTTACGTTTATTTATTTATTTATTTTCTCTTCACGCTCCAATTTGTCCCGAATATGTTCGACCATAGACATTCATCTTCACGCTCCCTCCCTGAACGTTCATTTCTCTCAACCAATAGATCTTCATTTCTGCAATCTTCATTCCTACAATTTTCATGCTTCAGTTTGTCCCAAATATGTTCGGTCCTGGGCATTTATCTCTTCACTACTACAATATTCACGCTCTGTTCATTTCTCTCAACCAATAGATCTTCATTTCTGCAATCTTCATGCACCAATTATCCCCTATTTAGTCAAAATCTTCATGTTCAAGTTGAATTATCCAATCAAAATTTCCATATTCAACTTGTAGGGGAGTATGTTAAATGTCTCATGTCGATTAAACACAATGATATAGTATGATTTATAATGGTTTGAACAATCCTCCTCTCATGGACTAACTTTAAAAGGTGAGTTAGGTTCAAGTCAATTTTTTAACAACTAGCTATTACTAATTTTAAATTAATAGGCCAAGAGTGAATTAAATAATCCAATTCTTTCTTCAAAAAAAAGGAAAATAAAAAAAACCTCTCTTACTTTTTTGTTTTTTCTAGATTAATTCCTTTGTACATTTGGGCCTCCGAACCGTTACCCTAAAGCTTAATAGACATCTAATATCTTATGAGAAATCAAATTGGGCCCAATTCCTACATAAAGCCAATTAATGCTATAATCGGATATGATTCGAGTCGGATCCAAATCTTACCATAATTGACTGATTAAAATATCCGATTAAGAATATCCATAATTAGAAATAAATGAAAAAGATATGAAGCCAAACAGTTCGATATGTTAAAAATCTAAATGCAAATTTTAATAATATTTTTTGTTAGATTAATAACCTTATATATATGGAGGCAAAAAAAACTTTATGATATAATATTAGTAAATAAATTTAAGTAGAATGCAATATGTAAAGTATTATAATTAATAATATTTAACAAAATAATATGTGGTTTTCATACATATTTTAAAATATTTTTTTTCCTTTCTTAAATTTTAATTTTTATATAAGGAATAAATTTTTTGTTAGTTACTTGATCTGAAATTTCATATTAACTATTCATTATTCGGTCGAATTTTTTCATCAGATTTCGCATTTTTATTGGATTTGGTCCATTTGGATTCGATTTGCACTCGGATAGTAGAAACGTACCAAAATAAATCCAATTTTACCTAAAATGGGCCTAAATTTGTGTGCACGGCCCGTATGGTTACCAACTCCAAAAGCATTTTCAATCAAATCAAACTGCAAATAAATGAAAAGCATGCAATACTTTTTTCTCCGAATTTGTGAGTGATCAGAAATGGCGAATTTATCAAACCTAACTTCACTCCCAGAAGATGAATCCAATAATGGCGAAACTGCTTCTCAGAGTACGAGCAAATTACCATCCGCTTTTGCCCCTAAACCTGAGCGTCCACCGACTCAGTATGTGTTCGATAATATCTTCCGATTTTTCGTACTTTTTTCGCATATTTTGATTCAGTTATGAGTTCTAATTATTGTTCCTTTTTTGTTTGAATTTGCTAATTTTTTTTCACTGTTAAGATTAGTGTGTTAGATTTAGTGATTGTGTAGTTCTGTGATGTTGAGCATTGTGATCATCTGTCGGTGATCAGTTGAGGAAGTCAGCCCAAAAATGGAAATAAAAAGAAGGGATAGTTTGGGAGCGATGAAACGCAGCTGCTGTGGAGAATTATTTGAAATGGCTGAGAGTAGTACTAAATGTGATATTTTGTGAACATTTGATTATTAATTAAAGAATATATCTTAGGTGAGATCATGAATCAAGTCTGGTCAATATGTGGGCGTGTTAAAATTCTTGTTATCATAAGACTTATTATTGCAGTTCAATGAATGTGTGATATATATGATATGGGTTTGGAAGGGTTTGTGCTGCAGTAATTTTCACTTACAAGTTAACTGATATTTAATCGAACTATAACTAGGAAAAATTGCATCTTCTTAGAAAGCTATTGAATATTATCCTTTCAAGTACATCGAAAAACTGGAGTTGTGGTTTTTAATCATCAAATGTCTTTGTAATTCTACTTGTAGGGTTTCATCACAAAAATATGCGCCTTTAGATTTTTCAAGCTACTTTGACGAAGAAGATGACGTTTGTATCCCAGATTCAAATAATGTAAGTGGGATCATCTTTGCAATTGATTTATCGATGTCCTTCTATTTTGCAAGACTGAAAAGCTTGCTTTGTATCTGCTTTCTGATTCAGGTTTTTCACATTTACAAGGCTGGATCTGAGGGTCCGGTTGTTTTCTGTCTCCATGGTGGGGGATATTCAGGGTATGCTGACCTTCTGGCTAATGAACTACATAATTTATTTCATTACATGCTTTTTGCAACTTTTTTGATGGAAAACTTGTCTCCATCTATTGTCTTGTCTCCATCTATTGCATTAAGTAGCTTGATGTATGAGTTTTTTTCCTTTTCCTGGTCAATGCATGTTTTATGTCAGCAGGATTCATCTACAATCAGAAGGCCTGTGCAATTTTTATTGAAGACAAAGGATATTCCCCAAGATACTCTTTCCTTTGCACTTTGTGCATATCTATTAATAGTTGACTCCATATAAACTTTCTATTTATAAGCATCCATTCTTTGCTCGTAGAAACTGAAGTTTCTGCTACCAGAAATTTTCTCATATTTTCTTGCAGCGATAATTTGTTTTCTAGGGAATTTCAGAAAGCCCCATATTGCCATTGACAATCCTTAAGCTTTCTACCTTGATTTGTGAAAGTAGTAGATATCATGCCCTCACTGAACTTCTTAACTTCAATGCAATGCTGTTTGGATACTGATATGTCCAGCTGAAGAAAATATTTAGTATGTAATTGGCAGACTAGGATAAGGGGTTCAATTGTTAAATCTCTAGAATTGTCATTTGACCCCTCGCAATACATAAGAATTTTTTACAACTCTTGAATTCTTAGACAAAGAATCAATAATTTGATAAGTTTCTGCAAGTTGGATTTCATAAAATCATATATAAATTGTTTATTCTATTCGATTATTTTCCCCAGGCTTTCATTCGCTCTGTCAGCAAGTAAAATTAAAGAGAAAGCTCGGGTAGTAGCCTTGGATTTGAGGGGACATGGGAAGTCATCCACCGAGAATGATCTCGATCTATCTATTGAGGTATGTTCTTGTGCAACTGCCCAAAAAGGTGGAAAATGATGTATTTCTAGTTCATTGTTCTTTTGTGTTTAGATTGTGCTAACGTTCTCCCCTCCATACTCTTATACAATTTTGTGTGGATATTTGTTGATTGTAATTTCAGACTTTGTGCAATGATGTATTGGCTGTCTTGAAGACAATGTATGGGGATTCTCCTCCAGCAATTGTGATTGTTGGCCACAGGTAGTGCCTCCATAATATACAAAATTTTTGTGTCGGACATCAGATGTGAGATGAATGTCATAGCTCCATTTAGTCAATCACATCAAATTGAGTTTCTTCACATGGTCATATCCTCATTAAGTCTTATTAGTTAATACTTCTAATTATTTCTAAGTTGTTTTGTTCCCTCTTTCCTCTGCTGAATCTAGCTGGAGCTTCAATGCAAAGCATTATTCTGTGAGATATCGAGCACTAGATTTATTAGGGATGGATTGTTAGAGCACCTGCAGGGCGCAACACGGATCTATTTCATTTCGGGTTGCTTCAATATTTTCCATTCACTATATGAATTTTGTCTAATTCTTTTTCTTAATAATGCAGTATGGGAGGCTCAGTTGCCATCCATGTAGCTGCAAGGAAGGTGCTCCCTAGCTTGGCTGGGCTGGTTGTTGTGGATGTTGTTGAGGTTTGTGTTAATATTGAATCTTTTTTATATGAGAACCAAATCGCAATAAAATTCCTATGGCCAGATGTTGGTTGTATATTGACAGTTGTATAGAATTTCAGGGAACAGCAATGGCGTCATTGATCCATATGCAGAAGATTTTATCAAATCAAGTGCAGCATTTCCCAACCATTGAGAAAGCGGTAATATATACTACTTGTACAATGAGCACTACCCTAATTCTCCATTTCTTGTTTGTTATCCTGTGTTCTCTCATTTTGTATGTCCTGGCAGCAGCCAGCTTATCTTTTCCTTATTGACAACCATCCATTGTGAAATTCAATTATGGTCCATAACTGCATTGTTAGAATTGTTAGTCTTTCAATTCTGAACATGTTGCTTTAGCTGCCGTGGTGGGCATAAATTGTAGCAAATGGTCTCTGTGAAATTCTAAGATTTGATAGCTGCATATTGTACCAGACAAACGTTAGTGGTGGGGTATTTTCTCCTCAAATTTGAGTAGCAATGTCCTGAAGTTCCAATATTTTTAGATTTTGAAACATTTAAAATGGTTTTAGAAAAATGAAAAAAGAAAAGTTAGCAGAAAAGATAATTACTATGCTAAACAAATTAGGGAGCTAGCATAAAAAGATATGAATGTCAATCTCTTTGGTCATAAATTTGTTAAGTTCTTGGAGACTTGGAGTGATGGGCAAAATATTTATTCTATTAATTTCACACATGTGATTTGACTTTTAAGGGCATAATATAATTTTATATTGAGAAAAACCACCTTCGAGATTTAAAAAAACCACCTTCGAGATTTAAAATATCTTTAAGAAGACAAAGTGTCAAATTATGCTGCGCACATGCTAATATAGGTGCAACAGGTATGCCCCAAAACCCATAGTTAAGTGCTTTGCCCAGTTTGTAGTTTCTGCCCAAATAGATTAATTAGCACATCTCTTCTGCTAAATCAGTTAACAAATAGGCACCTATAGCAGGGTGGGCTGCTGGGGAGGGTACAAGTTGAATAATGAAAGCTTCTCATTGCATTTAGGAATTACTGAAAATGGAAAAGCTTGTTTGCTTGAGATATATCTTAGTGACATATTTCAATATCGTTCAGAAAATACTCTCTTTCGAATTGTAACTTTCTTAAGTTTACGCTTTGATAATAGTGACTCTGTATATCTATGTTTGATAGATTGAATGGAGTGTCAAAGGAGGCTCTTTGAGAAACATTGAATCTGCTCGTGTCTCTATTCCCAGCACATTAGTATATGATGATTCCAGAAAGTGGTGAGTATGCCAGTTTTTCCTCCGAAAATGTTGGTTTGTTTCTTTTCTTGGTATGCAAAACTAATAGTTGTTGTGAGAAGCCTTTATTTAACTGATATATGCCCATACTTAGATTTTTCACTCCACTTAACGTGTGCTACTCATGCTGGTATTGCAGTTATGCCCACCGAGCTAGACTGGAAGAAACTGAGCAGTATTGGAAAGGCTGGTATGATCTGATCTTGTGCTGATTATCCATGCATGGATGAGCACATCATTTTATTTAAGACTAAATTCATTGAACTTGATTTTGCAACTGGTTTGTTTTCACTGCATTCTTATTCGAGATATTCTTCTTGTTTCTTTAGAAACAGCATCAAATGTGGAATTATTTGTTTCAGGTACGAAGGCCTTTCAGAGAAGTTTTTGTCATGTCCTGTACCAAAACTCTTGCTTTTGGCGGGGACTGATAGACTGGACAGGTTACGCTTCTGAATTTATTCAAACAAGTAATCCAGTTTCAGTAAAATTTTCGTTCTTAATACCAAATATGTGATCCTTAAGTTAAAAAGGCTTCTTTTATATATTGCCTCATAAATGCATGCCTATGCTTGCTGCACCTTTATGTGGTATTATTTGATTGTCTAGGTCTTTCTCCATTTCTGACTTGATTGCTTCAAATTTCTTATATGTATGACTTGGAAATTTTGAGATGCTTGCATTACATTTTCGAGTACAGTAGAGCTCTAATTTTCAATATCCACATACACCAAATTCTTCATGCTAATTGTTACCAAGACAAGATCTTAATTGCTTTAAGACATTGCATGCATGTGATATACAGCATTAATCTCTATCTGATGTTATTGTTATTATAGCGTTTAAATTCCTTGTTTAAATCATCTCAGTTGAATATAATCTATTAAATACAATATCCTCTTTAATATTTGACTTATTATTATAGGTAACTATTGAGGATAATATGCTTGAAATGGGGTTAACAGTTTGTTGCCCCTTTGCATATTCTTATGGGATAAGAAGTCTACTGTTTGAGGAGTTCACTCCATTATCACTTTCTGATTATTGGGTGATTTGTTAGGTGCTGTGAAGTTAAAGGGCCAAATTATGTGAGCCCTATGCTTAATATTATTTCACTGGCCAGTGACCATAAGGCCAGGAATGTAAGAGTGGAACAAGAATCTAAGTTCTTGAGCTTGATCCTTTTTTATATTGTTGCAGAACTCTCACAATAGGTCAAATGCAAGGAAAGTTCCAAATGGTAGTTGTCAGACACACAGGCCATGCCATACAGGTCTTGTTTAGAATTTTTGTTTTTTTTTCAAATATACCTCTTTTCTGGTCTTAACTGATATCGATTACCGTATACATATTGACTTGTTTGAAATTACAGGAGGATGTACCTGATGAATTTGCTGATATGATTCTCAATTTTATTTCTCGCAATAGAATAGGCCCTCACGGCATTGAGGTCAGTATTCACAATTTTTATTAGACAAGCCCTGCTTTATCTAACTAGATTTGTGCATATTTTACTTTGAGACAAGCTCTGATTTGTCTAACTAGATTTGTGTATATTTTACTTTGAATTTTCAGAGTTCTTGCTGTTGTCTTACTCTTAGCTCATAGCATTTTATTTTCAAATATTCATACTTGTTAATCCAAAAAGAGAGATCTCATCACTCAGACTTCACAAAATATCATCACCCGTAACAAAGCGGTCATCCTGTTTTACTCTTGTTCCTTTGAATTTCAACATACCATCTGAGACTCCAACTTCTGCTATACTTTCTCAGATTCTCAATTGTCATCAGGAGTCCACTGTTTCAATAAAAAACAGATGTAAAACAATAGGCTAACTACAAACTTAATGGTAGTAGGGATTAAGAGGTATCAAAGTGTGAATTTAAAGCCTTTTTCTGGGCTTATTTTCATGGCGATCCATCACTTCAGAGTCATAGCTTGAGTGTATATAAACTTCAACCTGGATCTCTTAGGCTATATTTGGAATAAGGATTTTGGTGCGGAAAAATGGGAGGAAAATAGAAAGGATAAAAAATGGAAGTATAGAGTACTATCATTTGAAACAAAGCAAAAATTTTCCATCATATTTTCTTTATCAAAATCCTAGAACCAAACGGAGGGTTAGATTAAGGAACTTGAGAATTTCAAAAGAAAGAAAAGGAAGAGAAAACAGCTATTAAGTACCTTGCAGGGTGAAGTCATTCTTATTTTTCTTTTCTCTTTTGTGCTTGTGCCTTTTTAATGGAAGATTTCGAATCTTTGATTCTGATTTGTATTTGAAACTTCTCTTGCAGATTCCAGGAATTCATCGGCCATCAACAACAAAACCTTGAGTAGAGAGAGAGTTCCACAATGCTGCTATTAGTAAAGACTGAGTTTATTGTACTAGATCTGTATCCTGGGTTATATTTTGGATTTTTCAGGCTTAGGAGGGAATAGTGACTTATCAATGTGTTGTATTGGCAGTAAGACATTTAAAAAATTGAAGATGAGATCAACAGAGTCCTTTGATCATATTGGAGTTCTTTCTGCGTTAAAAGCTTGTAATTCTTAGAAATTGTTAGTTGTGCATATAAGTGTGGTACTTGGGGGTAAACCGGGGAACATGGTTTGTTCAGCCGTTAAATCGGCCTGAATGGAATTTGAATGGTAGTCACCATTCCATCGCACAGATCCTCGTTCCAGGTCCCCTCATTCCAGATCTGAAAATCCGCATTAATTGCCTATCCGGTCCTGTCCAATTTATCAGACTGAAGCACCAGAACGGATCGGATAATGGAACCTGGGAAGCAGTTATACTGGCTATGATAGGGATTTATTGGCACATATATCAACCACCTACGAAGTATGACCTCTTCATTTTCCGAAAATTTGGTATTTTGCATTTTGGTTCAAATTGAGCTTCAAGAAACTCATCTACAATCGCAACAGTGGATTAAACATGTCATATCGCTTAGTTTGACAGATATTACGCAACGAACCGCTCCAACACATAATAATATATAAACAAAAATACAGAACAAGCAAATTTTGAACTCAACAGCCACACAAACCGAAGCATATGCCTCAAGTGGATATGGATTAAATTCAAAGTTATTCAAGCACACAAGCTCAAATATTAATAATTATTCATTCTGTAACAGATTATACTCAAGTTCAACTCGAATTGCCATTTGACAAGATCGATGGCCTCTTCAGAGAGGAAAGAATATTAGGGAGCTCCAGTAAAAGGAGTTATCCCAACAACTTATTCGAAAAAATTATGTATTTTTGTCACGGCGAAGGTACACAAACTAGGGCTCTCAACTGCAAAATGTAGAAAGACAGAAGGCCAGAGAATCAATTTGCTGTCGACTCCTTGAGGTACGCAATAAGATCAGCACGGTCTTGCGGCTTCTTTAGTCCCGGAAAAACCATCTTCGTTCCGGGTATGTACTGCATACAAATAAACATACACACATCCAATGTAACTGAATCATAAAAGCAGGAATTTCATGGAGGAGTTTCGTGTTGGATACAAAGGATAATTTTCAATTAACAAATTCAACAATTTCTCTCTACTACACAAAGATTGATAAGCGATAAGAGATGCTGAATATTGAACCACACCTTCTGTTTTTCTCTACCAATTTAAGCTTTTAGATATGGTAGTCAACAAAAAAGTAAGCACCTTTATTTTTTGTCAAATGATAAGAGATGAAGAACAAGTATTTAAACCTTATTTATTTATAACTGAACTGGTACTGCATCACTTAATCCTTATGGGCTTTATCCCAGAAGGCTGTTTATTTTAGTAATCAAGATAACCCCTACATATCCTGAGTGGAACACAAATGTGATATCCTGAGTGGAAAAAATTAATTCACTCAGGTACATTATCGCAATAACATGATGCAAAATTAAGGAGACATCCATGTGTGGAAACATAATGCTATTACTCAGGGCCACGAATATTCATCTATCTTTATAAAATTTGAAGTTTTTTTTTCTTGGTCACATGCCATCGGAAGACGAAATCCCAATCAATATTATCTCAAGATATGGAATTAATTGATAAGCCAAACAAATTTGTACCTTCTTGGGGTTCAGCAGGTAATCATACAGAGTCTTTTCTTCCCAAATGACAGCCATGTTCTTGTTAGCCGCAGAGTACGAATAACCAGGGGTAGTTCCCGACTGCCTTCCAAAGAGGCCATTCAGATTAGGACCTGTCAATTTACACAGTCTTTAATCAGATTATGAATAAGGAAAAATATAACAAATTATCTGAAACAAGAAACACGTGCTTCTTTTCCCCACTGAATGATAAATGAAAGGGCAAATAATTCAACCCTCGCTCATAAATGAAAGATGCACGCAGAAACATTGGCATGTTCAAGATTCTTATTTTCGCGCTTGCTCACAAGATTAACATTGAGCCCGAGAATGCTAGTCATTTATCTCCAATAAAACTTGAAAGAATAATAAACTGCAAATTTTTCAATCTACCGACCATGAACTTACCCACTAAATGATAAATTAAAGGGCAAATTATCCAACCCTCCTTAATGATACACAAAATCTGCAGAAACATTGGCATGTTCAAGATTCTTGCTTCCGCACTTTTTCACAAGATTAACAGAAAGCCCTAGAATGCTAGTCATTTTTACCTCCAATCGAAGTTATAAGAAATACAAAATTTTCAATCTACCAACCAAGAATTATTTGCCAAGAACGCATTCAGCACATTTTGGGGCTAATAATCAGTTTGCCACCGAATTATGCGAGTCTTGGTATCACTATAACTCTATAAGTCTAAGTCTTTTTATCTAGTACAAAACATCTTGCCACTAGTTTAAACATGTCTTTCGGTTTTCAATACAAACCATCCATCCATACATCAACACCAGAAGATGCAAATAAATCATAACACAAATAGATCACAAAAAGTGCCCAAATCTTGCAAAACCCCCAAACTGAAAAAGGGTTTGATCTTTAAAATTCTACTACAAGAAAACCTCAATAACACCAGTCAACATAACGGTATCAAGAAAACCCACAAAGAAGATCTTGACTGAAGAAAAAAAAAATAAGGAAAAGATTCAACATATGACAAAGCTGAACGATAGATCAGATCTAAAAATACTAAACGGAAAAGGGTATTATAAAGTCAGCTTCTTTCACACCTTGTTTGTGGCCAGCCCCTTTGTCAACGGTGTGACACTGAGCACACTTGGTCTTGAATATTTTCTCTCCGGCAGCTCTGTTTCCAGGTGGTGCCTCCGCAAATGACGCCATTTACGATTCAGGAACTGTAAATCCTTTTTCTTGTTTGTTGTATTCTCAGAAGAGAGAGACAGAGAGAGAGAGAGGGGAAATTGATCTTTGTGTCTGCTAGCGGAGAAAGCGGAGGTATAAAAATGAACGGCTGGGCAGAAAATGGAACGTGGTGTGCCTAAAGCCCTTTACGTGTATCTATTGGCGTGCCACTATTATAGTCTTTTATTTCTTATTTTTTTCCTTATTGGTCAATATATGTATTTTTTTTATAAATATATATATATATATTGATAAATATATAATATTGTATGCAGCTTCGAGATAATTACTATTCGAATAGTAGTGCAGAACTAGATACTTTCCGGGTACGAGAACTGGATTTTCTTATTTATGCATTATAATAAGCTTTTTCTAATAAAAAATAAAATGATGAAAGCAAATAGAACCTTCTTTATAATAAAATTTTAAATTCATATAATAGGAAAATCGATAAATAGTATATTCAACAATTCAATTAATAACAAAATATATTGGATTATAACAACAATCATCAATTTTTTAACCTAATGTACAAAATACCTTTTAAAAATAATATAGAACAAACTACACCTATACCTCTTAAATAGTGTTTTGTTATAAATTACTTCCTCTCATTTTAAAATTTATGAATACTCCTTCGAAGTTTATAATCTTCTTGTAACATTAACAAAAAAAGTCTAATAGTCAACCGGCCACCAAATAATGTATTTTGTCAAGTCTTACAAAATGTGTTTTGTTATTCCATCAATTTTTACGAATTAATTTCACTTTATACTATCATAATTACCACCAGACATTATTATTTATAATTCAATACCACCACTAATTTTTTTTTATTTGAAATAAACTTAATATATAATTTTTACATCTTAAACTTATCAATGCTAGAACTGGGCGTGGGTTAGCTTTTTGTTAGGTTCGGGTTAATCGGGTCTATTACTAAAATAATTACTCGAATCGAATTCGATTTTCTTTTTTCGGGACACCCAATATGACACCTGAAACTCAATATTCTTTTTGTTTCTCTTTTTAATGATTGTGAGAAAAATATCTTCAAACTCAAAATAGAGGAAATAGTCAAAATGGGGAAGTAGTTAAACTTCAAGTACCTGACTTGCGATTCGGGTTATTAGCTTTTTTCAGGTATCCAATCCGAAAAATATCAATGAGTTCGGGTATCCAATCCGATTGGGTTGAAGGTTGGGTCGGGTATTGGTAACCCAACCTACATGCCCACCCCTAATCAATATCATACAAATTTTATTTTAAAATTACACTAAAAATATAAAAAATATAACTCGTAGTTACATTATGATAAATGATGAATTTTATTAAGCTACAAGTACTAAAGGTTAATTTGTTAAAATTATAAAAACTAATTTATAGTTATATTTTATTTGAAGGGATAAATTCTTATATGAATTTGATATTTGTGCCCAATTTATATACCCAATAGTTTAAATTTTATCATAAATTATATACGTAATTAAATTTAGACCGTTAGATATATACACTCTATTCTTAAAATAATTTTTCATTTGAAGGAGTGTAGACTTCAATAAAATATATCCCACAAATTACCCCAACCCCAAAAACTTATTTTCCAAATTTGTCCCTTTGTTAAACCCTCCCCTCAAAGCTACAAAACATTCGTTTCATTCTTTTGTTCCGCCTCGCCATTGATGGCTCTTTCAAATGCAGCAAATTTCGAATAACAAAGGAGAAAAAATTGCAGCAGCGATGAGAAGTAAGCTATTATGAGAATCTTAATCGACTCATACGGACCAAAAAATCTCTTCAGGTACCGCTTAAACTGCACTCTTCTTTCTTCATTCTGTCCCCAAACGCAAAAACCCAACACTCTGGACACTGTTCTGCCGGCAAATTCGCTCTGTAAAATCACTTCTTTATGTAATTCCTCATCTGGGCCATCTTCATTTCTGTCTTCCGAATCGTATCCGCTTCAGAAAGAGCCATTTATATGCATATCCTCTTCTGGGCTGGCCTCAAAATACCCTTTGAATTCATATTTACCTATCAAGAATCATTGTTTGAGTAACTCCTCGAGTTGGCTATCTTCAAGATTCAAGTTTGAAACACGTTCAAGCTACAAATGCCAATATATGTGCTATTTTTCATTTGTTGGCCCTTATAAAATCCGCCATTTGGCGCATTCATACAACTCTCGCTATGGATGCTCAGATTTGGGATGTTTAAGTTTCGCTGTTTCCTTCTCCAGTGGAACGTTTGTTTCTGGGCCTGTTGTAGAGAGTGAAGATCAGAGAGTGGGTAATATTTGTTCTGATCAGCAGAAGTTAGAGAAGAGGAACAGTTTTCCGCGAAAATTTGTTTTGGAAATTGTTGATATTCTTAGGAGCAATGGGAAGGATCTGGAGTCTAGGTTACATATGCTGGCTACTAGATTGTCTGTTTACTCAATTACTGAGATTTTTGAGGTTCTGAATTCTCAGAGAATTCCGGGATTGAGGTTCTTTGAGTGGATTTGGAGTAATAACCCTCAGCTTCACAAGAATGCACGAGTTTGTAGTTTAGCTATTGATAACATTGGACGATTAGAGGACTATGAAAGCATGTTTACATGGTTGAAAAAATTTAAGGCTGAAAAGATTTGCCTCACTTATGATGCGTTCGGGTTTTTACCAGTTTTGGCTTCCTCCAATTCTTCATTAGAAGAATCCACTGTAAGATTAGTGGATTTGTTGAACAAAGTTGGGGGATCATGTCGTAATTCTGGTGTTTGTTCATTGGTTGAGATGTTTTGTAAATTGGACTTGTTTGGTATGGCCAAGTATGTTATCAATATCACAGAGAGCAGAGAATCATATTTCTGTGTTATGATTCGTGAAAAGTGCAAGAGAGGTCTTGTAGAAGATGCTATTAGCATAATCAGAGAGATGAGGGAGGCCCATTGTGCCCCTACTACCACAGCGTATAACTACGTTCTTGGCAGTTTATGGAAGAATGGTAAAATGGATGAAGCTTCTGGGATTCTTGATCAAATGAAAGAAATTGGCATTCATCCAGATGCAATCACTTTTGAGATTATTATCAATTTTGTTTGTAGATTAGGGAAGATGGATGATGTACATCAGCTGCTCGATCAGATGGTGTGTCAAGGACTTGAACCTCGACTATCAACTCATGCTTGCATTATCAAGACCTTGTTTGCTGCAGAAAAATATGAGGCGGTATACAAGTATGTTGTTGATTCAAGTAGCATATATAAGACCTCTAGCAATATGATGTACAGCTTAATGGCGAACCTTTATCGGGAAAAAGGTGATATTATGAGTGCTAGGAACACTCTTCTTGAAATGATGGAGAAGAGCCTAAAGCCAAATTTCAGCATTTACATTAAAATTGTGAAGCAACTTAGGAGAACCGGGAGGGGAAATTTATCGAGGGAGTTGGAAAGCAAGCACTCCAAATTTGTAACCAATTCTCATGCCTGATATTTGTGAGATGAATAGTGTAATTTAGTTTTAGCATTTTAATTCTATTCCTGTAAAAGCAGAAGTAGGAATCCACGTTTATTATTGTCAGTCTTTGTCCACAATCGCATTTTTGAAGAAACAATAATGATACACGCACAGTAATACGCTCACCTCATGTTTTTCTTTCCATTTTTTTTTAACTTGTAAAGAACTGCTAATGAAATTGAATGTTAAGCTATATTCCCTCCATTTAGGTTTTTTCTGTCAATGTATGCCACGAATTTGGCATGTGCACATTCTGAAAAGTGCTAGATCCTGTTTTTCTTATTTTTGTGTTCTTGTACCTTGTTATAAAGAAATCATTTCAGTATCAGTAATTGTCAAAAGATTTTTCTTTGTACAGATTGTGTGTGAGGGATTGTTTCAACTTTCTGGTTGAGTATGGAATTTCCTATGTGGAATAGCTGCCCATTTTATATATTTTTGTCTATCTTTTGTTCGTTTCTCTGGATAAGTTTATCTTCTTGTAGGCTGTGCATGAGAACATCGTTCAATAAGGGTTACTTACTCAATGACTTGCTCTTCTGTTATGTTTCAGCTGAAATATAGAAAATTTTCGGCGTGGTTCCAAATATCTTTTGCTGGGCACGAGCAAGCAGTGAAGATTTGTAATCTCCAAAGTGAAATTATCAATTGTCATTTACTCTGTTCATGGAATTATCATCCACAAAACACTGAAGCTGGTTGAAATGAACGTCTGCTGAACCTGCATAACTGAAGTTTGAGTCAGCAGTCAGACACAGTTTTCAGATTTAAAGCGTCTTTGTCTTTGCCAATAGTGCTCTGCTCTCCTATAGCTTAGCTGTGAATTAAGGTAACTAAATTCTTCCTAAGTGATGATATCGTTCATCATTTCTGCTGATTAAATGCCCTCTGGCTTTTAACTGCGCACTGAAATGGGCTCTTTAAAATATAAAAAATGTCTCCCCTACTTGATTTGGGTCATGCACTTCCGTTAATTCTTCGAAAGAGTTAGCTGAGCTTGAAAATTCAATTCGATGGATTTGTTGGGTATTGTAAAGTTAATAGGAATTTCTTTATTGCTGTTCCATTCTAATCAGTGAAAGATGATAACATCGCTGCCTATTCAAATTGGGAAAGCTAACTCATCATACTCAGAGGACCAGAATTGCACGCTTATTTTTGCATCATTGTTATATATTGGACCCTGTTATTACGAATACTATTACGAATACTATTATTGTTATTGTTGTTTCTTTTTTTCATTTTTTTTGGACTGTGAAAGTCACCTTACTCTTTTTCCGTTGGTGTGCTTTGGAGTGGAGTTAAATGTTTAAGGCTGCTTGATTGTGCTTTACCTAAGTCATAGAGTGATTCAAACTACTAAGCTATGGTGCCAGTTTGTGCTCATAGAAGATATAAGTGGCGGAATTACATCTAGACCCCCTTGGGCCTTGAGGTTTGTTAAAAGTGTAGGAAAATATCTGGAATGATTAGGTAAATAAACTATCCTACCTTATTTGTAACACGTGGAAAAATAATAAAGTAATAACAATAACAATAACAATATTACCTCTTGTAGACCAGAATTTCTTGTTCTGCCTTAGGTTATTGCAAAACAACGTAATAAATAAAAGCTAGTAGAAATGGGAGTGGCATAAAAGTAATAATAATATTCTTTTGAATCAGTGCTACAGTAAGATAGAGTGTCTTAACGAAAATGAGGATATAGATTAGCTTCATTAGGTTTTGAAATGATAAAGATACAACGAATTCTTGTTAGAGACGTCGGCCTAAAAACTGGCCATAGAAACAAATAATGAAGGCTCCTTAAATCTGATCCTTCCCATGCAGAACCTTTGTCTGTCAATCCCCAAGTTCTTTGTGAAATGAAGGGCTTCTCCATGCTAAAATTACCATCCTAAGCTAGAAATAGAATGTGAGCGACCCTATAATAATTCTAAAATCAATTCATTTCCATACACGCACACACATGCAAGCACACACACACATTTATAGATATATCTCAATCCCAAATTGAATATGATTCCATTTCATCCCATTCGTCCATATCAGCTTCCCCAGAATTGTCCGGTTCTTCCACCACCGATGGACCAGCTAGCTCCATCCACATTTTAGGCGAGTCGAGTGGTGATTCATTTATGGCTTGAATATGCCTTGGTGATAACTCCACTCTTGAGGGGACAGTGCCCGTGCTTGTGCCAGCTCTGGAGCCAATAGCAACGTTTTCCGGCTGCTGCTGGCCCCCTACCTGCATGGCTGCCTGTTGAGCCGCTTGGCGAATTTCCTCCGCATCAGAGCTGGCTGGCTTAGGTAGACCCTCCACCAAGTGCGGAAAGTTGAGGCGTGCATCCGAGCCCTTGAGGTGCCATGCTGCAACATCATAGGCTGCAGCTGCCATCTCAGGTGTGTCAAAGCTCCCCAACCAAATTCTTGTTTTCTTACCAGGCTCACGTATTTCCGACACCCATCTCCCCCATTTACGTTTCCTAACTCCTATGTATTGGGACGTGGTGCTCTCGTTCCAACCGTGTTTTTTCATGTTTTTCTTTTGGGTTTTTCGGGTGAGTTATTTATGAGCTCGAGTGGGTGTTGTATTTGTAGGAGGAGAGTGAGTGCATGCATATAAGCGTGGGGGCACAGGATGATGTTGGTTGAAGTGAGCTTCCTTGTAGTTGCATGAAAGTGGACTGATGATATATTAATGAGGGGCGTCCGTGTAATTTTTGGGATATTTTTTATGCGGCAGTCCCAACATGCCACTTGTATTCACCAGTTTGTTTCTGAATTGTGAAAGTGTAGAATATTATACATGTGTTTGAATATCTCATGTCAAAATGCACGACATTAAACAAGATTATATGTTGCTTTCGTTCTGACTAGATACGAATGGTGTCGACTGAAGCAAGATTTGCTCATTAATTAACTTGGCAAAGATTGTTTGCCATCTGAAATCTGAATGCGTATGTACTCAACTCTATCGTGTATCGTTCGACGAGAATATGATGATATAATAAAGGGAATCGAATATTACGAGATTATCTCTTTTAAAAGAAACTATCATCACGTATCAGAAAGTGAAAACGGAATGTTAACTTTCACCTCCCTTGTGGCACTATTCTTGAGTTGAAACTCGCAAAATGTGCAATCAAAGGAGACTATCTTAGCCATTTGGCTTATCGTTAAGTGATGGGGGCCTGAATTTAGTGCCTTTGAAATTTTGGGTTTGAATTTTTTTCTCCTCTTTCATTTCCTTTTGGGTGAGTGTGAGTGTGTGACATTCCAATTGACTGGGTGAGTGTGTGCATATGTGGCGTTCTGATTGACACTTATATAGAATCTCAAGTGGAACTCTCTTCTCCTCTTTTTTTTCCTTTTGGGTGAGTATGTGTTGTGTCCGGACTTTCGGTTACATTTAAATGATGTTCAAGTGTATTGTACAAAAAGAACAAAAAGAAGAGAGAGAGAGAGAGACCCGCCTTAAATAATCCACATTCATGTGGATATTTTCTATTATTTGTTATATTTAATCTCTATATGCGTGTAAACAAGGTGAGTTTATCTTTTTCTTTTGTCCCTGAATATTTCACTTATAAATACTTTTCTTATATTCGAAATTAATTACATAACAACGAGTTCATTAATCGAACTTCCAAGAACTGTATGTATAAAAATAAATAAATAAATAATGGCCACAAAACTTAAGAACTAAATAGTCTAAATTTCAAGTGCTCTCTCAAAGCATTATTAAATGTGTTGAAAAGTTTGATTACCAAAAAAAAAAAAAAAATGTGTTGAAAAGTTTTTCATGGTTAAAAAGAAAATTAAATCCCAAAGTAGGCCCACAACAATGACGTTTTAATTTCATATAATTAATTAATCCCAAGTCATTGGTAATGAGATGACTAACAGCTGGATCTAACAAAGGGGTCAATGTGTGTTTATCTGTCTTCCATTAATCACATTATTTTATTCTATTTTCTTTTTTGTCATTTTATCTAAAATTATCCTTAATATTTTTCTCTAGTTAGTTTATGGCAATATGAAAACGTGAAAATTAGGGTATTTGTTGTTTGGGGTGAACTTTGAGCATCGGCGGCGAGGCACCGACCGACTGTCCAACGCTTTTGGAACATTACTTAGATTTTGTTTATGTTGTTGAAATCAATCTTTGAGGTTTGACTCAAGGATAATTGTGTTGATATTTGTATTATTTTCATTAACATTCTCGATTCTTCGCTTCGAAACTTATTCTGTGTTTGTGTTTGGCGAATGAAAGAAAATATAATTAAAGAAAATTGGAGGGAAAAATGAGTAGATTTTAATTTAATACATATCTTTTTGGATGACAGAAATATATATATATATATATATATTTCTTTTGTTTGTTTGCATGAAAAAGTGGAATGAAAGAAAAAAGAAAATTTGGTGGATTCCATCCTCATTTTTTCACTGTTATTTTTTTTGTTTCCATCAACTTTTCTCCTACATCCAAATAGAGGGAGTTCAAAATTTTTTTCTTTCTATCCAATTTCCTTGTTTCCACTCTCTTTCCTTCAATTTTCCTTCTAACGAAACAAAATCTTAATGTCATTGTTCTTTTAATTGTATTATTATTATAATAATTATTTAGAAAAAGTTTTGGATATGGGATTGTTAAGTTGTTAGATATATTTGTAGTTGAATATAAAAGTGTAGGCGTAAAATAGTAAAAAGACGTAAGATCGCTAGTATTGTGTTTTTTTCTTTCTTTCTTTTTCTTTTTTCATTTTCTTTTGCTTCTTCAATTTAAAAAGGGTTGTGGGGGTTTGGTGGTGTAGTCCTTGATTTAAACTTAGGTGTTACGTGTTGGGATCACGTGCCTATTGAATTTAAGAGTTGCCTACAAACTAATCAAGTGCACTTCAAAATTAACTTATGAACAACTTATTTAAAAAGATATTCAATAAATGCATTTTGATTCTTTATATTGATTTTGCAATTAGTCCACTTTTTCAATATTTATTAATATGCGATAGGGAATTACATTAGGGTTTTGTAATCTAAATAGCTTTTATTAATAAAAGAAAAGTCAAATTATAACTAGCATTAGATGGCATTAAATCAAATATTATTCTTTCAATCAATCCAATTATGGTATGTTTTGAGCCTCGAATTTTAAGAAAAACAAAACAAGCGAAAATTCAAAATATATATTGTATAGTCGTCAATTATATATCAAATACAATAGTACTTATCATATAACAAAGTAAGTGTAATCATATTTAACTTAGACAAGAATTTCTCATACGAAGCACACATCGCATTATGTAGACTGAAAAACAAAAATTGCCGACAACGCTTAGTTTAGTTGGCGAAGTTGAGCCTAACACAATAAGGCATCGGGTGTAATTTCTTATAAAAACGTATGAGTCTGTGTTCTACTTTTATAATAATTTTATTATTTCTTGAAGAAATAAGTTGATTTGTACTTTCATTATAACGCAATAATTTAATTTATGATACCCGGATTATTAATGTAATTGAAAAAAATATATCCTATCGTTATTAATATTATATATATATATATATATATATATTGTTCTTTCTTACTAAGAAACAAAAATCCGGTGGCGTACGTATGAACACCTAGAAAGAGGGAAACGGACGAGGTTGGTAGGTTTATTACTGTTGGAAGACGCGGTTTCTCTCTCTTACAAATGTGGTCGTGATCATAATCGTAATCTATCTATTCTTACAAGTACTCATGATTAAGCATCTTTCGAGTCATTTTTATATTAAAATTAGTTTTTATTTTATCATAATCCTAATCTTTATTTTGTATTTTATTTTTTTCCTAACCGACAAAAAATAACATTCTAAATAATAAAGTAAAAAAATTTCTGATATGAAATAAGAGAATCGAGCTTCATTCATCGTACCTTAGTCATCTCACTTGACTTTCCACACGTTCTTATTCTCTTGAATCTCATCATTCGTTGTGGCACTTACCCCAAAGATTTGCTAAATGTACTAATGTGGCTTTTTAGTATGTTGGAATCTCAGGTCCTATTGTTGTTATTTTTATTTTATATTGTAGGTTTATTTAAAATTTAGAAAATACTTTTTTTTTAAAAAGAAGTGCCTTATTTGTGGATTACATAACAATTCATTACAAATTTGACAAAATCCACCACTGGGCATAGTTTTGTGATCAATTTTATTTATTACACATCTATTAGTAAATGCCTAGTAATTACTATTTGTTGCTTTAAATATTATCTTTTTACTAGAATTCCGTTATAAATTCATCACGAATGTCTTACACCTGTGACTGAATCTATATGTGATAAACTATACACTAATAAGTATAGTGCTTTCTTTTAGAGATAGAGGTTTTAAGAACAATGTTAGGGGATCAACAAAAAAATACTTCTTTTTTTGATTAAAAAAAAATAGAGAGGAAACGAAGTTGTAGAATGTTATTTTGAAATTCATCATTCCACATCCTTTCGGACGAATTGGTGTTACCTCTCTCTTCTCCAACAAGACATCATGTGTTTAAAACTAGGCTCACTATTCGCCAATTGATAATATATAAAGAAAATAAAAAAAAAATTAAAAAAGCTGCACAATAAGAGGCTTAGGCATGGGAATAAAATTTGCCATTTTGTGGCCCAAAGATTAGTGACTTGAAAGCTCCCCATTGTGACCATAGTGCGTGCGCACGATTCAAATCACTCCCTTATGAAATTGAAAGTATTCTTTTGCATAATGTGCCTTTGAAAATAATTCTAATTTCATTTGGAATCGGCCTTGAAATAAATTGAGATAAGTCACAATTATTTGAGTGCATTCATATTTGTTATGGATTGACATTATCTATATGGATTGGCACCACTGATATGATCAACACAATCAATGCGGATTGCTACAATCCTAATTTGAGTGGGAGTAGAATTCCTAAGTAGAATAGAACTTTACTACTTTGGGATGCCTATATATAAGGGCGCCTCCAAGGAAATTATTTATTTGAATTCAATATAAGTCCATAGAATTCATTTTGCTTACACTCTATATTTTTTCTTTTCTCTAGAAAATATTTATCTCTACATTCATTCTTGGAGTATTACCTTTAGTTCTCCAAGGGTTTAAAGTGTGTAAAATGTGTGAATTACTCTAGTAGTAATCCCCCAAGGACGAGTAAGGCATGTTCATGATTTGGTTGATGGACGACTAGTAGACGAGTCAGATCCGGGGTTCGTAGATCAATAATTCCACTGTATATCAGGTACCCGACTACCTGATCCACATAATTTATTCGTTTATGTATGATAAATTCCAACAGTAGTATCAGAGCCCTTATGGCTCGTATTCGCTTCACTGATTGATTGAATCGCATAATATTTTTACTTAGATTCATGATTTTTGAAAGTATGAAATTTAAGCATGAAATTTTTAGCATACGTAGATTTTACTATGTAAGCGGCATGGTTAAAATTTGGTGAACAATGGATGAACCATTTGTGAGAATTTTGATATTTTAGCTCAAGATTTGTTTTCTTAATTCAAAATATTTGAACCTGATTGTCTATATTTCTTATGTATTTTTATGCTATCTTGTTGTGCATGAAAAGATGTTTGAAAGACATATCATACACTGAAAATGGATTTAAAACAGAAGAGATATGACTTTTTGAAGTTTCAGCCTGAAAATTAGTTTTCTGCGAAAATTTAATCTCTTGTTTCATAGAGAATTATTTTATTTTTTGTTTGTTGATGCATGATTTTGTGTCATATCGTAAATCTTAAAAACACCATTAAAACGGTATATTATGCATTTAAAACAGATTATAGATGAATTATTTAATTTTTTTTTTGAAATTGAGTTCAAAGATTAATCGGTTCGCAAGAACAATTTATAAGATGATCCATTTTAAAAAAAATGATTTGGTTGGGCAAGCCACACGTATGCTAGCACTAGGGGGTAGTCGGATCCAAGAGCACAAGGGCTGACACATGACACAACATGTGGCCGTGCACTCACATGGGACTGCCAACGACACACATGCAACAAAAACACGTTTTGCGCCACTGAGGATTCAAATCGGGTGTGTAGCCACGCTGCCAGACCGCTGGGTTGGTAGGTTGCTTGATGCATATATTCATTAAAAAAAATGTTTATTTTGCCCATTTATTTAAAAAGATGTGGGTAATGACAAATGGGCTTGTCTAATGAGACCAATTTATGTATTTTATTTCATGATATATTAGATATATTTCTAAAATTTGTGATATTACAATCATGAATAATCATCGTTAAACATATTTTTGACCATGCTGTAATATTGCATTTTTTTTTTAAATATAAAGTGCAATAAATTATGAGAATTTATTTTTGCGCATTACGATGCATGCAAAATATTTTTTTGTAGGTCAAAATTTTTAAACATGTAGAAGAATTTTTTATCTTCCTGTGTGGCTTATTTATTCATTAGATGCTCTACATGTGTTTTGATTAAATATATGCTTTATTTAATTGCAATATTCGTTGATGCAATTGAGATTGATTGTTGTAATATATTTATGGATAGATCATTATTGACTTTTGAGTGCTAAAGATGAATATTTTTTATTTGATTATTAATTATGTACATGTGAGAAATAATTGTGGCATGGTTTTGTAAATACAAATATCCTCATTTTTATTTCTTAATATATTGATGTATTATGCCTTAAATTAATGTAATTGTAATTTTTTTTTGAGGCACGTATTTGGTGGGCCCATTTTGAGAAGCCATGTATTATTATTTTAATGGGGGATATTTTTTATTTTTTTACCACAACACCAAATTATTTCAACATAACGCACCAAAGTTAATATAGCCTACACAGGGCTAACTTTTATGCTAGTTATTATTATTATTATTCATATTGCATGATGGCATACATATATACATATATATTGCAGACAATTTTGTTATTTTATTCATGATCAGTATATTTTTATTATAACTTTTATTCAGCGGGAGATGATTTCTAGCCAGAGTTGCGAAATTTTCGATTTCACTAGCTACAAAGAAATAATAAATAATTTATTTGGATCTAGAATAAATATTATGCCAGTACCTTGCACAATCAATTTGTTATATATCTTAGACCAAATGATCATTTTTTCTCTAAGTCAATTGAGCATGTGAAATTGGACAAGTTGTCATTGTCGAGTATTAGTCGCTGACAATCTATAAAGGATCAAAGCTTAATTGCTCTTTAATTTGTTAAGCTGGAAACAAGAGTGCTTGAGTAAAGTTTGAGCTATATTCTGAAATATGAGCCAACTCACAATTAAAAATGTTCTAATTATCACATAGATGCTATTTTGCGCTAACTTCTTAGGCATTTATAACTTATGTTATCATTGATTAGATCAATGTTCGATAAGGAAAAATCTTCTAACTTGAGGATTATGTTAAAATGTCAAAAATGTATAAGTAATTGTGAATGTCGCTCACCAACATAAATCGATTTGAGGAATTTTTGGAACAAGTAGATGTGAGCTAGACAAGAGCAATGGAATAAATTAGAACCATAAAATGATCCAACATAAGTGACGACTTTGTATCGTCTTTGATATAAAGGCAGCCAAGGATCAACAAATAGTTAAGTTCCATTGGTCTTGTCACTTTTCTCGTAGATACACT
>CM047874.1:7524610-7565653 GCA_026212405.1 Petrea volubilis | reverse complement strand
GCAAAACTCTTCCTCAGTAGATCTGTGGGAAGAGATTCTGCAACTGATGGGGGGTCACTACTCAGAATTAAGCCGCAAGCCTAAGCAAGATTAGTAGTTCTTTCTGAGCCACTGCTATGTAAAATCAAGGTCATCTGTGGACTTAAATGTACAGGATTTTAACTTAGTCATACTTAAGTAGATTATCTTTTTCTTTTTTCTCCCCCCCCCCCCCCCCTTCTCCTATATGTACAAGGTTGTTATTGTGCATATGAGTCACTAGAGGTTTATTTTTCTGAATAATGTCCTTTATTTTATTAAATTTGATTCAATTTCCAGCTTTTTCTAGCACGAATTTTGGTGGGCTTCCCCCTCTGGGAACTTCGAATCTACAGTGGTATTTTACCTATGGATTCGTTTGGTTTCCCACACCAACTAATTGGAACTTGTCTTGCGGTTAAATATTGGCTGAAATATGGTCTCAATTGTTTGTGTTGTTTGGTAAGTTGTATGACATGAGAAGGTGACCTTATTACTAATTACACTGGATTGGATGGGCGTAGGTCAATTAATTATGGGTAAAGAAAACCAATCTTGGCAACTCAACATTCAATCTCCCTCCTTCCCTCCCTCAAGATGGGAATCTCAAAATATGGTTGGGTTAGTGTCGGGTTGCCAAGATTAGGACCATTAGGGCATGACCTGTGTAATTTAGTGTATCCAACTAAATAATAAATTAACCGAGCCGAGCCAGAACTCTTATAAACCAACTTGATAAAGGGTAGTAGTAGGTATAGTTTCAGTACCAGCTTGATAAATGGTAGTAGTAGGGATAGTTTCAGTACCAGCTTGATAAAGGGTAGTAGTAGGGATAGTTTCAATATCACTGAAAGTGCGATAGTCCTTCAAGCAAGGGACTTGGGCAAAGAAAGTCCTTACTCAAATTTCACCAACTACTCATGTATCGTATAGAACTTTTTCCTATCCTTTCCGCATAGACTTGCTTCTGCTAGTTGGACAATCAACTGCGGTATCTTTTCTTGTTGATTCCCGATATAAATCGGGAGCCGATCTAGGCTCGGAGTGCTTTCCGTTCAAATGCTACCTTTTCGGCCGTACAATTCTTAGGCCGAAAACCCCAATTCTTGGCTAAGTTTGGGAACCAAACAAATCCTAAAGAAATTGGAATTTATTTGGTCATTGATGCTTTGCTTTCACAAATCAAGAATGGAAGACACTGTTTGTAACTTTGTATGCATGTTCTGATCGTTTAGTATATATAAACAAAACTTTGTTCCTTAAACAATACATGTCATTCCTACAATTCCATTTGCATTTTTCTGTATCAGAATAAGATAATACATACATTCTACAAATGTTTCAAACTGCAGAAAACCGTACCATCCTACTTTCCGACGACCCCCGGTCCGCCCCCCTCCCTCCCCAACCCCAATTCCCAACCCACCGCACTTCCTCTAGAAGCACCTGCAAAAGTTCTTCGAATGAAAACTAGTCTTTGCTCCTAATCTGACCATAGTTTTCCAGCTGCTTCTATCATCATTTTTGGCTAAACCCATGTTCCATTTGCCACCCCCCTAAAGAATGTGCAATGACATTGTACCCTCTCTTGACAAGCGGCAAAGTACCACGTCTAATGGCACAGTAAAATTGTTGTGGTTCTAATTGTAGTTAACAGCAGTCCTTTCAGGTTGCAGCTTTGTCTAGTAGGACTAATAAAATTACGTAGAATTTTTTCCTCACACCCCAATTTTTTGTTGATTTGCCTTGCGCATGGCCTCTTGGATATGTCTTTCGTGTTCTTTTAGCATGTCATCTAGGTTCCCCCCTGGAGGCATCAACGGTCCCGAGTGAATGATTCTGTTTTTCTTTGGTGCGAAAACCTGGAAAAAATAAGAGAGAAAAGTCATGACTTTGGAACATATCAGAGATCCCAAATGAAAATATTGGAGAAAACACTTCCGAGGTTTAAGATACAATGAGCATAAATACATGGGATCTTTATGGGGACCTACCCTCAGGTTTGTCCAATTTACAGGGATCACCGATGAGATTTGTTCAATCTATATCTTTACCTAAATTGGATAAAACTCAGGGGAGGTTCCTGTAAATTAGAGAAACCTCAAGGGGAGATCATTGTAACTATCCCTAAATACATATCCAGTTTCACCTCAGAAGGCAAGTTGATCCATTGCAAACACCAGGTAGATTTCAGGTAGCAACAAATGAAAACAAGCTACTTTCTCAGAACATACCATGTCATTATTTGCTGCCCCGCCAATATTCTTGGCATGATAATGCGTTGAGTCGATCATTGGCTGACGGACTTGAGAGCATTGTCTTGTGACGGGATGTTGAGACGTGCCCAACATGCGTGGCTGGACTGAACCACTGGGATCGTATTTCATCTTAGAGTATCCGGCTGCCTGGGGGTGTTGCACCGTGTTCATTTGAGGATATGAATCCTTCAAATGTGCCCGTGGTGGCTCGATAGGGAAGCCAGCTCGACTGGCCTCCTGTGGGTTGTACTTATAACTGATGCACGTACTCGATCCCTGTATCCATATCATAATTATAATGAAAACCTGAACTGTTTATCGACAAAAATGAACCAGCATTGGAACAAGCAAGAACCTGTCCCTCTGGAGGGGCGTTCTGTCTGCTCGTGTTGTTTTCAGCTCCACCTTTAAGACTCTCGTCTCGTTGCCTGGACAAGGATCAAGAACACATTTGTTTAGTATTTTAATTGTTACGCAAAGCAAGGAAATTATGTTAAATATTTTGTGCCCCCGACCTTTTCGCTTCCTTGTCTCTAATCTTGGCATCGAATTCCTTACTCGGAGGATACCTTGGTATTCTAGATGGATCGCAGGGCAAAGGATCTGTTGTGAAGAACTGAAATCAAGAAACAGAATGATTTTCAGTATCATGTAAGGATCTGTAGCCTATGAAAGCAGATAATAAACAGTTTGTATCTATCGAACGAGCACCTCATCTAAAAGTTTAACTTGTTAGAAACAAAAGTTATCTCTAAAATGCCCATTAGTGCAGGCAATTTGTATGTTTCTTTTCCCTATGAAGCTTAGAACGGGAAATTGGATTTTTATAAATGCGTGGGAATGAAATTCGAACTTAGAACTTTTCGGTCTGGCTGTTATACTGTATTGAGTGACCACCTTATTTAAAAATTTTAAGATGATATAGTCCACTTACTTGCAAAAGACGGGAAGTTCTCATTTTTAGCCCTCCAAGTTAGTCCTTGTTCACTTTTTGTCCCAGAGATTATGAATTCTCAAATAAATCTTTCATTTTTTTTCTCAAATTTAGCTTTCTCCACTTTCGTGTTAGCATTTTGAGACAGCAAAATCACGAGCCACACAACCGGCTATTGAGACAATTTTCACTCCCGATATGTGCTTCACTCGTGTAATTACCGTTGACATGTTAGCAAAAAGGTGGAGAAAGATTAAAGTTGAAAAGATTAAAAAAAAATAATAATAATAAAAAATAAAATAATAATAATAATAATAAACGGAAAATAAGAGGATGTATGCGACTAAATTTGAGAATTCATAATCAATAGGACCAAAAATAAACAAACACTAAATTGTGGAACTAAAACCAAGCATTTCCCCCAGAGAAAGGCATATCAACAAGCAAGCTAACTCGCATAAAGAAGACATACATAGACTAACCTGCAGTCGATTATTCTACTCCCATTTCTCAGAAACGACATTAGCAGAGATCAATAAAAACGATAAATATATCTCATACTAATGAATTATACCTCGGTTTTGAGTGCCGATGAAGCTGTACCCCTTTCTTCTGGATCAATAGAGAGGAGTACTTCTGTTAAAGCCAAGGCCGACGAAGGGAAGTCCTTGAACGTATCAGCAATGCGGCTCTTGTATGAACGATATGATTTGAAACTCGACGCGTGTGGTAACTTCGTTTTGTTCCAAAACTCCTCGGTAGGCGAACCGCAAAGCTTGAATATCTTATGCATTTGCTCCACCTACAAATTACAATGCATATTTGTTATTTCACTTGCTGCAGATTGTTCATCCAGATAGTAGAATAAAATATGCAACTAAGGGACGATTTTCCGAGCTTATCAGCATAAATAAGATGTCTGGAACTTATAAGCTGCTTAAAACAAACTTTAGCTTCTCCCAATGTTGAAATATCTTATAGGCTGTCTAATTATAAACAATAAAAGTATATAAATGCCTTTCATCTTTTTTTCTTTTCAATATCACATTTCTACCATCTCAATAAACACATTAGTTTCACTTTAACCTTTTTCGTCATTATCTATCTATCTACGTATAGAGAGTAGGAGGTAATGAAGGTGGAGGTGGAGGTGGTAGTGGAGATTGTTATAAAAGTAGTGTTTATAATTAATATGAGATATGGATATAATGACAATGGTAGAGGAGATGACAGTAACAGTGAAGACTGAGGTAAAAGTGAAGGTAAATAAAAATAATGAAGGATCTGGAAAAGAACATATGCAAGATAATAGAACATATGCAAGATAATGGTGGTGGATATGACGGAAAACTGTAATTAACATAAGTTTGGGCTTTACTATATTAAAATTAGTGGTAGTGATAGTAGTGCTATGACCGAAAATAGTGGTATAAAGAAGTTAAACCATAAATTATCTAAATATAAAATGTGATATAATTAATATCTAATTAAGTTATTATATAATAGGAAGTTTCACAAATATAATGATGAGCAAGAATGATGGTTAAGCTATTCTACATTTATTACTTAATGAATACAACATTGATGATGTGTAGTACAGTTTAAAATTGACTCAATCAAATTTTATTACAAGAAAGCTTATGTAAACGGACTTTAGACAAATAATATAAAAATTTATGGTTATTCAATGTCATTTTTAACATTGTATATATGATAGAAAAATTTTTAAAAATTATATTAACATATTTAATTTCAATAGTTAGTATATTTTTTTGACAGACGTTTAAAAGATATTTTAAACATACTTAAAATCAATACTGAAGGAAAAAACTACAAGAAATACTTTAACAACAAAAGATGATAAATAATTATCTTTAAGTAAATATAAATGTTAAATAATTGTATATGTTAATAGTAGTATAAATGAACATCTTTTTATTTGCAAATATTGAAAATAGTAAAAGCTATTGTCAAACATTGATAAATTTTTTTTCTAAAAAGAAATTAAGATATATATATTTGATCTTGTAAAAATTTTCAATTACAATATTCTAAACTTTTGATAGATTAATCTTAGTAACTTACTTATAAAAAAAAGTTAATATCAAGAAAAAAATTATAGAGACTCAAACCAATCTTAAAAACTATTAATATGATATATCTAATAATAATATAATACTAAAGTGATTAATTTCATTAGTCTTTATTCATTCATAATATTTCTTTAAAAAACTAAAATATTCTCAATTTATTTATATTTTATCGTAATCAATATTTTTCTAAAAAAATAAGACAAACATTAATGCTCATGCACAAAGCGCGTGTTCCTTACTAGTTATCACACTAAGAAAAGAGGTCATAAATTCTAGTTCTTATTAAACACATATACATCTCATGAGCTTATAAAAAGTTACAGGATCTTATGTTGCCCAAACACTTCAAAAATTCATTCTTAAAATTGGGCTCAGCCAAAGATCCCACTAAACTTATTAGCAGAATAAAAATTGCGGTGCAAGTGAACGTGATTCGGGCCAAAACTTTATAACAAAAGATTCCGGTCGAAAGAAAACATACCTCTGTTCTTCCGGGCATGATAGGCTTGCCGGCAAACAATTCAGCAAGAATACAACCGGCGCTCCACAAATCAATGGCTGCTCCATATTGTGTCGTACCTAGCAATAACTCGGGAGCTCGGTACCACAGAGTTACTACTCGACTAGTTAATGGCTCCTTTTGGCCAGGCTGAAAAGTTGTGGCCAAACCAAAGTCTGCAATCTTAAGAACTCCCTTATTGTCGACTAGAAGATTTGAGCCCTTGATATCCCGGTGAAGAACACCCCGGCTATGGCAATGTTCTAGTCCACTTAAAAGTTGTTTCATATAACATTTTATCTGCAAACCACATCATGAGTTTCTTATAAGATATCCTTAATTAAAGATACAACTACAGTTTTTCTTCATTAATGATGATAATTCAAAAAATTCATCCATACTGCACACCTGTGGTTCAGTAAATTTGACCTTAGGGGATGCCAGAAGCCCAGCGAGATCATGCTCCATGTATTCAAATACGAGATAAAAGCTTCCTGATACCCTTGATGTCACCAGGGCTTCGAGCTTCATGCAATTAGGGTGGTCTAACCTACGCAGGATACAAATCTCCCTCGCCATGAAACGAACACTCTCCGGATCCATGTTGACGAATCTTACCTTTTTCATTGCTACAATTTTCTCAGTTTTTAGGTCCCGAGCCATGTAGACACTACTATATGTTCCTTGTCCGATCTGCATAAAAATAATACATTTTTCTTTTTGGGTAAATAAAGACATATAAATCTTTCAGGAAAGTAGAAATATGGCACAAATTCTTATTACTGCTGAAACTTTGAGTTTAACTAAGAATTTTACCTAGTCCCATTGATATAGAAGCTTGGAAACTGCTCTTTACTTAGAACATCAAGATGTGAATTACACTAACCTCCCTTGTAACTATGTATAATTACACAAACTTCCCTTCATAGTTTCAAAATTGCAGATACCGCCTTTTGATTATTGAGATTTAGTTAAAAATGAAAAGCATTTTCGATAAACTTCAATAACATCAGCGAAACATGTGAGAACAACTTGAAAAATTCACTAAAATTTGAATTATAACACCATCTAACTACATGTAATAATCCATAAGAAGGGGGTAACAGTAAGATCAAAACAAGTTACAGGGAAGGTATTAGTAATTCCGAAACCACGAACTCAGAACGCCATAAAGAAAAAACAAAATAAGTTGTAGAACTGACTTTGTGTAACTTCTCGAACGAATCTGCACTCCGGGGAGACCAACCTCTGATGGCCTCACTGGCAACTGAAGCCAGCCACGGCGGCCATCCTGCAGCCACCTGCTCTGCTTTGGCAACGTGCGACATGCTCGTAATCTTAGACATGGTCCGCACGTTAACATTACCCAAGTCCATGGTCGAATGCCTACGATGCCCGTTTTTAGGCCTTTCGATGATTATTGTCTTCGCGTCCTCAGATATCGACATACAACTCGCATTCGGCTCTAACTTCTTTTTGGTTCGCAAATGAAGGGGGCCACCACCTCCATTCTCTCCATCTCTAACTTCATCTCTCTTCAAGGGAGACATCACCTCCACTGGAGACTTGATGAACTTATCTTCTTTCTGCTTTTCATTTTCAGCACCACTATCACTTGCATTAGGCCCTTTTGAACAAAGACATCCCATATTTTTCTTTTGCAACCCCACAAAAAAATTGAAAAAATTAAACCAAAAAAAATTACAAAATCTTCTGTAATGTGATCAACCAGCCCTTGCAACCTTCTTAGAACAAATTCATCGCGGCCCAAATCAGAAACAAGGGTAAAACGGGCATCTTGATCCTCAAATATTTCTTTTTCCACCATAAAACTCCAACCCCACCACAATTTTTATTGCATTTCTTGAATATTCTTGAAAATTCAGACCAGAAAGCCCCTCATGTGCCAACAAAAATTCAATTTTAAGAAAAAATCATCACTCAAAAGGGCCTAAAACTCCTTGCAGATTCAGGGATGATGTCCCTACCAGAAAAGATATCAAAAGGCAACCAAATTTTTTGACAAAAAGGTGAAATCAATCTGAAAAATAAAATATCAAAGTTGTGAACGGAATTTGAAATTTCAAGAGCCCAGACCAGATTCTAGCATTACATCAAAAAAAATGAACTCTTAAGCATATGAAGATATATACAAACAACAATTGAATGTATATTCAATTCTATGCCTAAGAAGAAATTGATGTAAGAGTTCTGGTCAAGGTTTGGAAGTGCCTAATGGGAGATTTTGGGTTCCAGAAATTCTTTTTTTTTTGTTTTTTTTTTCTCCCTTGAAATTCAGTAATTACTCCTCTCAGAAAATAACACGAAAAAAAAAATTCTAAAATTTTGTAATATGTCGATGCATAAAAAATAATTAATTTTTTTTCAAGAAAAAATTACAAAATTTTAAAAAATAATAATAAATTAAAAGATTTTGTATATCTAAATTTGCTGATCATTCAAATGGGCATGAAAGAGAAAATTACGGGACGTGTGGGCACCTACAAATGCGTGTAACCATTTGCTTCCAAAATTGAAAAATTTGCACTTTTACAGCATGATTTTTTGTCATATTATTGCTTACCTTAAGCAGGAATTTTAGCGGACAGAAATGGCAGCTCAAACGTTGCTGCATAAATAACATAGTACTTTTGCTTGGTATCATCATAATCATCTAGTTCTTCAGTACATATGTACATGTATCTATGTTCACACACAACACACACTGTCTGCGTGAGTGTGTGAGTGTATATATATATATGTGTGTATATTTTCGCACAGAACACACACTTTGTGCGTGCGCGCGTATATGTATATTCTCACACACAACACACCCCAAGGGATAACAGTTTGTGATGCTTCTGTTCCATGGATTTTCAACTGCTTTCAACTTGAAGACGTGCACGGCATTAAGTCACGCATGGACCCACGATGTCAGTTGGACGCCACGTGGAGGACATTTTGGCTTAACAAAAAATTTCATTCTACCCACTTAGAGAAAAATTTATGATATAGGAAATTTTTTGAAAATTCTCTACTTATCTCAACCGCTCTTCAATACACGTGACGTGTATTGATAAGTATTGTAGAAGGAGATATATCACTATTTTGTAGTGGAGGAACCAAACTGTATTTCTTGACCCGTAGGTTGGGCATTTTTTAATTTTGATCTCAATCAATAGGATTATACTATATTTTAATTAACTTCATATCTTAGAAAACTAGCGTATGCTCTATGCTATGCACAAAAGCAATTAAAATAAAATTACAATGAATCAACATGTATTAATTAAAATTTTTATATGATTTTTGTTTGTTATATCATAAATTAACTTAATTGGAGTCAAAGACCCCCTTACTATATTATCTAGTACATATAGTATATAGATATGTACCAAGAAGTAATTCAAAATAAAAAAAAAAAGGATATGTAGTAAAAGCACTGGAAGATGTATTTGTCAAAGATAGATAATGAAAAAAGAAATAAAATATCTGTTACTTAAGAACAGTCATTTCGCTTATTTAAATGTGTTTATTTATGGAATTATGTCCTAAGTTAAATGTATAACATAAATTGATAAAGACAACACACATAATAAGGAAATAGAAAATATATAAATGGGTAAAAAGAAAAAAAAAACTAAAATTTTTCAATAAATAATCAAATCCGAAGTACGACTTAAATATGTAAATAAAAAAAAAAGTTAAATGACTGAACTTTTCAAGTCATAAATTTGTAACATGAGATGAATTATAGAAATATTAAAATCAATGAATATATCCCATCATATAAAACTATAAATAATTAAAAAAAAAAAAGAAAGAACTTAAAATTTTAAAAAAAAGACCTCGGAATTTGAATGAAGAAATAAGAAAATATATATTTATATTTATATATAAAAGATTTAAAATTTAAAATAAAAATGGAAAGAGTAAAACAAATTTTATTAATAATGAAAAGATATAAATGGAATTGTAAATTTAATATCACTTTAAGATAACAAAATAAAAAAAAATAGGAATGGATTTGAATCTTAAATACAATATCAACAAATAAATGTAAAAAATGGCCTTCTAAAATCATAAATAATTCGAAATTGAAATAAATTTTAGATGTCAAAATGAAAAAATAAAACTTAAATTATTAGTCTATTACAAATTGTGAATAAACACAAAATGAAATAATTTGTAGAAAAATTAGTATCAGAATCAATTAATATTGCCCATCCCATAGTCAAATGAATAGAAACAGATAATTTTGAATGAGAAACAAAAAAGTGATAATTTTAATGAGATTATGAATAAAAAAACTTAAAAGCTAGTACACTTAAAACAAAAATTAATAGAATGTGGTATATTTTACCAGTATATAGTCAAATAGAAAATATAACCTAGTAAGTACAACATATCCCTTCAAAACAGCAAAGCTAAACAAAACACACACACACACACACCCCCATATACATACACAAAAATAAAATCAAACAAAAAATAGAAAAACTGACCAAGAAAAATGGAACTATAAATACAATATCCATTCAAGACAACAAAATAAAAAAAAAATAGGAATGAAATTTAAAATCTAAAATACAATATCAAAAAATATATATAAACAATTATAATGATTGGCCTTCTAAAATTATAAAGCATTTAAATTTTAGATGCCAAAATGAAAAAAATAAAAATTAAATGATTTTTTTTTTGCAAATTGTGAATAAACACAAAATGAAATAATTTATAGAAAAGCAAGTATCAAAATCAATTAAAAATGGATAATTTCCCATACGCAAATGAACAAAAATAGATAATTTCGAATGAAATCCAAAATATTAATTGATAATTTTAAGAAAATCATGAATAAAATAACTTGAAAGTTGGACACTTGAAACAAAAATAAATAGACCGTGGTGTAGTTTATCAATAGTTAATAGAAAGCATAATCAATAATTATAACGCATTCCTTCAAAATAGCAAACGTAAAAACAATACAAAAATAAAATCAAACAAAGGAGAAAAAAAAAATGGAAAATCCATAAAAAAAAAAGTAAAACAAAAATATAATAATGTAAAGAAGAAAATAAATGGGAAAATTTCATATGTTCAGATTAGCGAGAGGTCACTAATAAAATAATTAGCTTACACTGAATTTGAGAAGATATAGAAATAGAACTCATCGAAGGGTTTTGTCTAGCGAATTTCATCATGATTTTATCAATCATGTTGATAGGAATTGTGCAAAAAAATTGATAACAATAGGACTTTAAAGTGGAAAGATTGGAAGTTACGTGTTAGATTAAAACAAAAAAAGTAATATTTTATTACAATATTTATCATTTACTTTCACAACAATTAAATTTTTTTATTCTACATAAATTTTAAAAATTTCATTGCCTTAATTGTACCAAAATTAATATTGAAATCGAACATATTCTATTATTAAACAATATTTTTAATATATTTATTTATCCATTTATGTTATAAAAAGGTTGATTAATTAGATTATTTTAAATTTTCGAAAAATTTCAGCTACCCACTTGGATATTACTACCCAAGCAGTGATTTTAGCCGTCAAATTCAAATATGATAAGGTTAAAAAGTATTAAAAAGGGAAATTAATGTAACATCATCATATGGGAAATTATCAATTTTGGTCCCATAAGTTGGGCATTTTTAAATTTTGATCTCATTCGATTTGATTATACCACATGTAATTTTATAGCTTAGAAAAAGCATCAATTGGAATCCTTTCTATAAATTTTTTCAGTGGCAATCCATCACGTGGTCGTTATCTTTTGTATTTGGAGGGAAAAAAAAAAACACCAACCCTCCTATTAGTTGTCTCAAAATAACATTGACCCCCCTAAAAGTTTAGAAATATTACACTTGCCTCCTACATCCATAGAATTCTCTAAATTTATCAAGTTATGCATGATGTTTAGGGAATTCTATAGATGTTGGGGTAATATAAGGTTTGAAATGAAACTAGCAAGAATGTTAGTGTTATTTTGAGACAACTAACATGGGGTTGGTGCAATTTTCCTCCTCTAAATGCAGGAGATAACGACCACGTGACTAATTTTTGTTAAAATTTTGATGGAAGGACAAAATTGATACGATTTTTTTTCCTGAGATATAGGACTAAATCTAGTGCAAATCAATCGAATATGACCAAAATAAAAAAAATGCCCAACTCATGGGACTAAAAATTATAATTTCCCTTATCATATTTAATTCAACGATTAAATTTATCAGTTAAGTAATACCTAAATAAATAGCATCTTATGAGCCATTTTCTTTTTACTGCATCAACAATTTAATTGATTGATTGTTAAAGTGTGCATTTATTTATTTATTTATTTTGACTAAAACGAAATATGCTTTTATTGAATACACATAGTAACTGTAGTTTGTGATACAATCAAATTTTTAATTTTATAATATATTTCAAACAAAAAATGAATCTTGTCAAGTGAAAAATAATAATTTTTAAAAAGTAAAAAAAATTATATTCTAGTATCTATATATCATACTATATGAACTGGAAAGAGGAGAGTGATTCCCCACCAACTTCCTATTTCTCATCGCCCAGTCTTGATTGTAGTACTCTTGATTTAAATTTTAAAAAATAAATTATTTTATGTTATAGGCTTAATAATGTAGAAATGTTCAAATAAATAAAAGGGTTAATTATACTTAGACCCTCTAACAAAGCATAATTACCAACTTCTCCTCTCAAACTTTCACATTACCAACATTTCTCCTCTTAACTTTTTAATGTTTCGCAAACTACCTCTTTAATTAGTTTCTAATAATGACAACATCCAATATTTTACGTAAACTTTCAAATTTTCCCTTAACCCAATGGTCTGTATTGTAATATTTTCAAATTTAGGGGGACCTAAAAATAATATTTGTGTAGTCAAAAGGGGATAATGTAGTAAAACACTGTTTTGATATTATGAGGCGAAAAATAGCCAATGCATACTGTTTTAACCATCTTATTTATATAGGGATCAAATTAGAAATTATTTTGCATTTTACTAAATATAAAAATGGCTTAATTCCATTCTAATATTAAAGGTTAAAATATAACAAAGAGAGAAATTGTGAAATAACAAAAAAAAAAAAACAAGTGTCAAAATTCTGAAATGGCAACATATCTCGTAAGTGAATGGGATTGGGATAGGAGTATGAATTATTTGCTCTAATTTTAATGTTATGCCAACTTGTATTACTCTTTTGCATTGTAATATGTTACTTTAATTAGTATTATTAAAAGCATAATCTCGTTTTATTTTAGTGCAATTTTATTGATTACAATTTTTTATGGGAAAATTCTCAGTATTGATCGGGAATTAATTAGTATTGTTGTAAGTGATTTTCCTTTGCTTATACTTAAAAGTCATATAACAACTTTGCTACCTATGATTAAGTTCATGTAACAATTACTTTCCGTACTCTCAACATAACATCCTCTCTCATTTTCGCATTGATATACTCTACGTTAGTTACAGGGCAATTTACACTTTGCGCTCCAAAAATACTTTAAATATATATTTATTGTGCACCCTTAAAAAAATAAAAATAGTAAATTGCACCCTACTTAACTTTTAGTTTTGGCATCAATGCATCCTCAAAATTTTCAGACGAAAAAGTCTATCAAAGTTGACTTTTTGTGAAGACAAAATTGTAAGTCTAAACAAATACTAATTTCCCTCAAAATCATGGACATAATTTGCAAAATTTATTTGAGGATTTACCTTTTCACCAAATGAAAAAACAGAATAAAAATCTTCAAAGCAAGACTAAGGTTTTTTGCAACTAAAACTCTTCATTTTTCAAGTAAAATATAAGGAAATTTCAAAAATAAATCTAAAGATTCAAGTGCAATTGGAGCAATGGTACGACAATTGAGAGAAATACTCAAAAGTTCTTCATTTACTAAACATGGTTGTTAGACTTCTTGTTATGACAAGAAGAAATTGTATTTGCAATTTACTGTAGTAAATATCTCTTTCGAAAAATTTTGTTGGACATCGTGATCAATAGTAATTGCATTAATCTATATTAAAATGCCAAATGATGAATTTTTTTGAAACCATTAACATGAAGCTAAATTATATTGCTTCAGTTGCTATTGAATATGCTCCTTTTTTTTTTGTTTTTTTTTCCTTAACCAATTTCACCTATTTTTTTAATAAAGAACTTTTTTTATTTGTATTTTAACTCCAAATATTTGTTCTTGAAAATAGTGATCTAATTTAACAATTGTCATGTTACTATAAAAAAAATAAATTCAATAGGCAAAAACTCATATCTCTAATAATTAGGAATATTTGGTCTCTATTACTCCTTTCATGTTAGGTATTGGAGTTAAGATCAAAAAATATGTTTTATTTTTTAAGTTGACAATTTTACCCTTACAAGAAGTCAACCTCAGTGGATTTTTTGGCATAAAAATGATGAAGCTGCATTAATGCTAAAACTAAAGACTTTTTAATGTGCAATTTGCTATTTCTTTTTTCTAAGAGTGTGCCCAAAATGACTATTTAATGTGTTTATAGAGTACGAAGCATTAATTGCCCGTTAGTCACCATCTACGAAATACAAACATCACAATATTGAAAAATGTTACAAATACACCATTTTCATGAATATTAATATTACATAGACACATACAAATATATTATGTTATATTTATGCTATGTGGTATAACTAATCCAAAATAAAATAATAAAAATGATGTTTTACAAGTCAGCTCGTAATGATTTTATTTTGAAATTTTGGCATGTGTTTTCGTTGAAATTCCGTCGAAATTTTTATATATTTGTTTGAGAAAAATGTTTCAGTGTTTCGGTCTTTGTTTTTTTCAAAATTTTGCCGAAAAATTCCTTCGAAGTTCCGGTAAACGTTGTGTCGAAATTCAAACGTGTTTTTGACATTTTGTAGTGGTTATGTGTGTGTGTTCTCTTTTGAATAAAATAATAGTATTATATTGTGGCTAATAAAAAAATAGATTGTGGCTAATTCATCTTCGTAAGTCAAATAAGAAATTACTAATTTGTGGAACTTGGTAAAGTAAGAAACACGCCATCCTCAACTTATAACGTTGAAATCTTTCGTTTTCTTTAGTATTTTCTTTTTGATTATATTTTGTACTTCGATAATTAAATTTATTGAATAACTTTTTGAAAGATATTTAATCATATTACATGTATGCTTGATGAATATCTAATTATTAAATGCAACAAAAGCATAAATAAAAGAATTAAAATGCGACACATGGGATGCCTTTAGGGGAGAAGGGGAAAAAAAAAAAAAAGAAGGGAAGGAAGAAAGAAAAAAATGTCCCGATTTTAGGTTTTTGCTACAGTCCATAACTCCAATCCCACTATACCATAATATAGGAGTGTTTGGCTAAATTTATCTTAAAGAGCTTATAAATTCGTAGAACTTATAAGATGTTTTTTGAGCTTATAAGCTCCTACATCTTATTTTAAAAATAAGTTCCTAAAGTATTTGGATAAAATAAGACACTACAGCTTATAAATTGTAATTTTGTTTGGTCGATAAAATAAAATAAAATAAATTTGGTATGAATTTTTTTTTTTTTTTGAGGTAGTAGGAATGTAATCTTCAAAAAAAAATAAATATATTTATGTTATTTTATCTTTTAGAATTAGACAACTTATAAGTTGTTTAAAAAAAAGTTGGGGGGACTTGCTTGTTTTTTAGAGCTTATTAGCTCCTGACAATTTATTTTTAGAGCTTATAAGTTTTTTATTAAAAAAATTACCAAACACTTTAAGGAGTTTATAAGCTCCCAAACAATTTATAAGATATTTTTAGGAGTTTATAAAATGTATGGGAGCTTATAAGCTTAGCCAAACACTCACTTAGAGAGTGTTTGGCTAAACTTATTTAAAACATCTTATAAGCTCATACATCTTATAAAATGTTGAATCTTATTTTAAAAACAAGTTATTAAAGTATTTGGATAAATAAGAAGGGGTATAGATTATAAGATGTTAGTAACGACAATATTATGATTAATTTAGTTAAAAGGCAAAATTACAATTTTAGGACACTATGTTGCACATTTTTTGATTTTGGGACACTAAGTTACCTAATCTCAATTTTAGGACAGGAATTTACAAAAATTTTACACATTTAGGACAATTTCCCTCGAAATTGTAAATGTTGCCGGAAATTGGCTGAAATTAGACTACGTAAGCCATCGGCGGTTCTAAAATTGATAAAGTTTGACAGGTAAGATATGAGATGTACAATATGTGTAATTTTTTGCCACGTCATCGTGCCATGTGTACAATAAATATATGCATATTATACATATACACATACACACACACACACACACAATACATATATACAAATTATATATATATATACAAACATTATATATATATACACACACACAAACACGCCATCCACTTCCATCGCCACCACCACTGCCGGCCAAACCACCCCCGCTGGCCAAACCTGTCGCCCGCTAGGGGAGAGAGAGAGAGAAATTGAGAGCGAGGGTGGGAAAGCGAGAGAGATCGAGAAGGAGCAAGGGTGGGAGAGAGAGAGAGAGAGAAACCAGGTAGGAGAAGGCGGCGACGGCGGTGAAGGAGGGGGTGGAAAGAGAAGGCGGCAATGCTGGGGGGTCGGTGGCGCTGGGTGGGGGGCGGTGGTGAAGGAGCGGGTGGGGATGAGGGCTTTGTGAGAGAGGGTAGCGCTGGGTGGGGGGCGGCGGTGAAGGAGGGTGTGGGAATAAGGGCTTTTGTGGTGCCACGGTGAAGAGCGGCGGCGGCGTTGGCACTGCGGACTTGGGGAGATGGGCGCTGGGGATCGAGAGACATGGTGAGGAGGGGGGTGGGGGGGGGGGTTGGGGAGTGGGTGAATTGGATAATTTTTCATTATTTTTTCACATGAAAACTTAATAAAAAATAAAAATTTATAAAAATGTAAAAAAAAAATTATTATAAAAATTATGTTGTATATTTTAATGAGAAAATAAATTATTTTGATTTTTTTTGTATTTTATTATTGTATTTTTATTGTATATTAAAACAAAATGTTTCCACCTAAGCTTGCAATTTTATATTAAATTAAAATGGTTCCACCTAAGCTTGCCAACAGTGCAGTAATATGCCACGTGTATTTTTCCGATCATTGAACTCGAATTGTCCTAAATGTGTAAAAATTTTGTAAATTCCTGTCCTAAAATTGAAATTAGGTAACTTAGTGTCCCAAAATCGAAAAACGTGCAACATAGGGTCCTAAAATTGTAATTTTGCCTAGTTAAAAATAAAGAAGTTTGGTAGATCTTAAAAAATAAGTTGTCACTTCCTTATTTTTTTTAAAAAGAGCTTATAAGTTCTTAAACATCTTATTTGAGGAGCTTATAAGCTCTTCTTTCAAAATTTTTGTCAAATACTTTATACCATTTTGTAAGCTCTCAAACATCTTATAAGATATTTTGAAGAGTTTATAAGCTCAGTCAAACACTCTCTTAGTCTAATTCTATACTATTTTCCTTTAAAATAATGATAAAGTATTAGGCATTATAAAATATAAATGAAATTAGATTTGAATGTCTTGTCCTCCCTCTCATCATTAGCATCTCTCTTCTCTTGTTCTCAAATTCAAATATTCAATATAATTAATCGTGATATTTTATTTCATAAATCTAGGTTTTCCGATAAAAAAAAAAAACAAAATTAAGAAATACCCATACATAGCACAATAGCTAGTGCGTGGCCCTTTGACGTAAAGGATATGCATTCCATTTTTAAAAGTAAGAGAAGTTATTATTAAAGAGTTCGAATCCTTAGAATGTGTAGGTGCTATATGCGCATGTTAAAAAAAAAATAGCACAATAGTTGGCAATTTTGTTATAATGGAGGAATTTGGGCACAGGCCCAATTCCATAGAAATTGTGTTAATTACGATACAAATATTTTATATTTAATATGTGATTGATATACAATTTAAAAAGTAATCCATTATTTAATAAATACAATATATTTAAAATGTGATTTGTTGAGTTGGGTTAAATTAATGAGATTGGGTAGCAAGATCAATTTCCTGATGGCGAAGCTCCTAAAAAATATATCCATTAGCCCGCCACAACGTTCTCTCTGCTCTGCACCACCAACACGTGTTCGCCACCCTACTCTGCATGCAGCAATGGTGTTCATCTTCTACCACTATACGTCAAATACCCCTGCGACACCCCCCCCCCCCCCACACACACCTCCCAAAAATAAAATCGTGCTTCACTTCACAACCTCTGTTCTCCACATTTTTCTCTCTTCTCTCCTTTCTGCGTTTTCATAATTTTGCCCAGAAAATGGATCTGATCAACGCTGTGCTCAATTTCTTTGTGCCGCCAGCAAGCCTGCTCATGCTGGCGTTCGCATGGCCGACTCTTCTTTTTATCAGCACCTGTGAATGGATTTATGATACTTACTTCGCTAGTGAAAACATGGAGAACAAAGTGGTGGTCATCACTGGTGCGTCTTCTGGGATTGGAGAGGTAAATTACTGAAAACTCTAATTAATCCCTTTACTCATATGATTTAACATGCGACCAATGTATCGATGAAAGATAAAATTTGATTTTTAACAAATTTTGAAATCAAGATTTGAGTTCGAAAGAAAGAGGGATGAATGTTATCTGTAGGAAGAGAATTTAGAAAATTAGCACAATTTGAAGATGGGAGTTTCGTTTAATATGTATTTACTGAGAGGTTTGCGTAATGTGATGGATATGATTTAGTTTCGGGTTCTGTTCATGTGTGGACTTGTTATTTAAACCATAGTCAATTTGAGATAAACATTCCAATATCGTCATGCAGGAAATATAATAGACACAAAAAGATGCATGAAACCTTTACTAAATTTCTATGTGTCTGTGTGTGTGTGTAAATGAGTGGTTAAAAGCAGGGACAGAGGAAGGAAATATTTCTGAAATGCCATTAACTATACTTACTGATTGAAACTAAGGAGTGGAAACTCACTTAAGTTTTCGTACTTTGAGGACGTGGTTGTCATTCATGTAGCGCAGCCAAGCGAGCATTTTCATGTTCTTTTTTCAAGGTTTTGATCAGGGAGGAGGTGGGAGAGGTGTATTTAGTTAAGGGGTGGTAGAATATTTTCAATAATTAACCCCACCCTCACCCCCCGTCCCATCCACATACATTCATAATGAGCACATCTTGCAATGACAGCAAATTGCTTATCAATATGCGAAGAGAGGGGCCAATCTTGCACTGGTTGCACGAAGAGTACAAAGGTTACGGGGAATAAGTGAGCATGCAAGAAGGCTTGGGGCACCACATGTCTTGATAATGGCTGCTGATGTGGTCAAGGAAGACGACTGTAGGAGATTTATCAACGAAACGATCAGCTATTATGGAAGTGGTAATTAAGATTCATGTAATTGCATATCCAGTTCCTTCATTAATATTACCTTTCTCTGTCTATGGTTCCTTTACGCTTGTTATTTCCCTCTTGCAGTGGATCATCTAGTGAATACGGTGACTTTAGGCCATACTTTCTACTTTGAGGAAGCTAATGACTCGAGTGTGTTTCCAATGTTAATGGTATGATGATGTCAATACAAAGATGTTAAGTGTTTTTGTCTCAAGAAATTAAGTTTTATAAAACACCTGTATTAACTCCTGGCATATTTTAAATTGTAATTCATAATCAGGACATAAATTTTTGGGGCAATGTTAATCCAACCCATGTAGCACTGCCTTATTTAAGGGAAACCAATGGCCGCATCGTGGTGAATGCATCAGTTGAGAATTGGTTGCCTTTGCCAAGGATGAGCCTGTACTCTGTGAGTTTTGATGAAATTTGCTTTTCATTTTCTGGAAGTAAATTCTTCGTCTATTTCGTCTGTTGATTCTTAGTGGAGATGAGGTTTTTTGGTTTCTTTGCCATGTGTAGGCTGCCAAATCAGCACTCATCAACTTTTATGAGACACTGAGATTTGAATTGAAGAATGATGTAGGGATAACAGTGGCCACTCATGGTTGGGTTGGAACCGAGATGATCAGAGGAAAATTCATGATGGATGAAGGAGCAGAGATACAATGGAAAGAAGAAAGAGAAGTAAGTTGCTTTATCTAGTTTGTTCATGTACTATATTAGGCCTGTGCCTCTTGATTTTATCTGGGACTGGCCTATGATAAGGGATGAAATGAGAAACTTTTGTTTTTTGGACTAGATTGAGTTTTTGCAGATTGCGTAGGCATTTCTATTACAGTTGTACAACAAAAGATCTGAACTGGGGAGAGATTTTGAATTTTCAGAAAAACACATATAAAAGATAGGGTTAATTACATGCGCGCCCACACACATACAAAAAAAAAAAAAGGAAAAAAAAAGGCTAGATGCATCTTCACAAAATCTTATCGTAATAGGAAAAAATACAAGCACCTCCCTAATATTTGCACCTCTGTTACAGATACCCCCCCAACAGTAGGTGGAATTTGTGATATTGCACCAAACATTAGGGGGTATTGTTAATTTTTTTTATACCACAAGGGGTTTCATGAAAACGGATCAAACCTCATGAGGGTTTTTGTAAGTTAATTACCCAAGAATATAACTTCAACTTTCAACCAGCTCATTACGTCCCAGTGTGTGATTGATGTCAACCAAAGTTTTTCATATTTGCATTCTGCATCATATGTTCTTTCTGTTGCACTCTTTTGTAAGGTACACGTGTCGGGCGGTCCTGTGGAGGAGTATGCGAAGCTGATAGTTGCAGGGGCCTGCAGAAGAGACCCGTACGTGAAATACCCTAGCTGGTACGATGTGTTCTTCTTGTACAGAGTGTTTGCGCCCAAAGTCCTCTACTGGACGTTCCGATTTCTGTTGACGAACATCGGCTCACGAAGAACATCCTTTATCGGTACGGGGACGCCCCTCCTAGAGGGGTCCTCGCCTGGGAGGCCACTCCTACTGGAGGGGTCATCTCCAGGGAGGCCTGGCTCTTTCACCTTATCTCAAGCTTTTCAGCAACATAAGGTTGAATGAATAATATCTTCAAATGGCGCATTGTACCTTTAGTTTTCTTTTAATATGTTTCTACATAATCTTTTGTCTGCTTGGAGGCTTTTTGAGAGGGACGTATGGATTGTGTATAAATACATATTTGTTGTTGAGTTGAATAAGCCGTGGCGTATGCATGTGCTGATTGGTGCATGTTATGTTAGTCTGAAATTGCTTGAGTGGGTATATGAGGGCCCTACTGTTTCTTACGCCTACCCCATAATAGTGCCTCATCCCCTCCCCACACTCTAGATATGCGACACGTATTGAAGATTTACTTAATCGAAAAAAGAGAAATTGATTAAAATTAAATTTCAATTATTAAAAATAATATTTTGAGAAGAATTTTTTTTTGATATATTAGATAAAAATGATACATTTAAAACAAATTAAATATTGTAATAAGGAATGAGTTGACAATAATATAAAGTGTAATTTTGCTTATTGCAACTGGTATATTAAGATCCAACTATATATGTTTTTCTTAATGCATCAAATATTAAATATAGCTAATAAAATTAGTAGAAAAATATATCACTAAGTGTTGTAGATTTTATACTTTGTTCATCTCACTTAAAAAGTATAAATTAATTTTTGCATACTTTAAGTAATTTACATATAGAATTTTGCAAAAAAAGAATTTTAAAAAATTAAAATTATTTTTGCATCCAAATGGGGTTGCCTTTGTGATGAAATAATTATAACCTTACCATTAGGTTATGCTTAAACTTGTTTAACCACTTTGTAATTTAGAATAAATATCTAATTCGGTCGAAATTTAGGGGAAAAAAAAAATTCCTGCGGAATATTCCCCTGGAATTTTTTTGTACAAAAAAAATCATTTTTGCATCTAATGGGATTTGAACCTTAAACTTTTGAGATGGGAGAATTTAGCCTTATCATTAGGTATGCTTAAATTTATTTAAATATTTTTTAATCTAAAATAAATATCTTATTTAGCCAAAATTTAGAAAAATAAAATTTAGAAAAAATTTGGCTGAAATTTCAACCGAATTTTTAAATTTTTTTTAATTTTCTAGGGGGAAATTCCGCTGGAATTCCCCTAGAATTTTTAATTTTTTTGAATTTTCCCGAGGAAAATTCCTCCAAAATTTTTTTAATTTTTAAATTTTTTTCTAGGGGGGAATTTCCTCTAGAAATCCCCCGGTTTTTTTTAAACTTTTTTTAAATTTTCAGTGGAAATTTTAGCCAGAATTCCTCCTGAATTATCCAACAAATTATATTTGGCGGAATTTTTTCCGCATGAAAATGCGCGTTTTCCTGTAGTGGGTTAAGTAAATCTTCAAAATTTACACGTATCGCACATCTAAATGTGGGGTTGAGGATGTGGCACTATTATGAGGTAGAGAATCCGATCCACTACTTTTCATCATAGAGCTTTAAAAACTACTTAAAATACTTATTTGTGTTATTTTAAGTAATTAATATTTTTTTTTAAAGCCAAGCAAAGTGTTCGAAATTGCTTAAGAGGGTAAATGATGGCACTGTTTTTTATATTAGAGCTCAAAAAAACTATTAGCCTGAGTTGTGTTTTTTTATAGTAGATTTTTTGCTTTTTTTTTAAAAAAAAAGTTTAACAATTTTATATTTGGATTAATTTTTTTTTAAAGCTATTGTGGATAGCTTCAACTTCCCAAAAAATATTTATTATATTAGCTTTTGCTTTTTAAAAAAGTTCAATCAAAAACTCATTTTTTTTTTTTTTTACTAAAGTTTATTTTTGCAAAATAAGTGTGGCTCCCTAAGAAGCTCATCCAACAAGACTTTGAATCAATTGGTGTTTCTTACAAAAAAACGAAAGAAAGAATCGATTGGCGTTGGTTCTTGACTAGATAACCGTTGAGTTTGATTTTGAGTGTTTTTCATCGAGCTCCAAAATTTAAACTAATATTAATTTGATTATACATTAATTGAATCGAGTGCGGACAAATTTCATGATGAATTGAACTACATGACTAACAGAGAGTCGTAAAATTTCCTTTCAATTTATTATTTTTTTGTTTTTGATTTTCTTGAGAAACAACTGTTAAAGAGTTCGATTCTAATTTTTCAGGCAAATTCCAAATTTTTGTCGATTCTGATATGATTATTGAGTTGAGAAGGAACCAACTTCAATCAAACCGAATACACGATGAAATGCAAGAATCACTTTATTTTAGCAAACATTGTGAGAACCACCGGTTAGACTAGTAAACCAATAGACTTGTATCGAGTCATATGTCACGGACCTAGACCTTCCAAGCTCCCGTGCGGCACTTAGCCCCTCATCACCCCTCGCGAACTAGCTAAGTCAGCCTCTCCCGAACGTGCTTGTGTGTGAAAAACTTAGAAAGATGGCACAAGGGAACAAGAACACAATAGGATTTTCCCAATACTCATTTGTATTCACTAATCACTCAAGACTTGGATGTCCTTTACAAATGAAATCCTACACCTATTTATACTAGTTTCCTTCTCAATGTACGGTGGAGATCGAATGAATCCTACGGCCACAAATACTCTTCTAGACTATTTTTACAAGATATTTACAAGGAGCATTAATGGGGCATTCTAGAATCATTATTTCTAAAATGCTCCCTCATATTCTATACAATTCTACAACTCTCTAGAACTTGGGAGAATCTTCTGAAACCTCCACGCCCTCATCCCGCTCCTGGATGCACTCGTGTGTACTCGAATTGTCGGGGCGTGACACATAGGCCCTTTTATTTATTTATTTATTTTTTTAAAAATATGTATCATTCAATTACATTAATCAATTACAATTTAAATTAGTAACTCTGAGAATACTAATTTAACTATTATATTATATCTAAACTACTATTTCATTTACAAATCAAATCATTATATCACAAATAACCAATAAACTACTATTATAATAGAAATAAAGATCCACACATATATTGATGAAATATCAATCAAATCAAATCATTATATCACAAATAACCAATAAACTATTATTATAATAGAAATAAAGATCCACACATATATTGATGAAATATCAATCCAAGACCTTAAAAGTTCTGGAGCCTCAATTTCGCCACTTAAACTAATTCATAGTCCCCTTCATGAAAAGTCAAAAACAACTTAGCTAACGCATGTGTTACTCTATCCGAGTTAACCACAGAGAGAGGTGGCACCCAAGCTTGAGCCTCCGTCGGGTACGTCTGCTTCTCTTTTATCGACTCCGTCACGCTCTTCGTAGCACCATAGATGTTCTTGCTCGCTGCAATTCCTCTGCTCACCATCCCAACAATCAACAAACGACAAACAAAATCTAGTCACAACTCAACTCAACTCCCCAGGTTTCTAGTACATTTTTAGATGAAAATCAAGAATCACCTACCCGCCGCGGTTTCCCAAGCCGCCCGAGCCCTCTGCTTGTCCTCCTCGTCCAGCTTCATTTCTTGCATCTTCTGTCTGGCCTCGAATTCAGTTCGCCCGTATTTTTCCTACACAATGAAATCGATTTAATCTTCGTGTGGCCAACTTTTTTAAAGACATAAAATATAGCTAGATGTAGAGTCGAAACAAAAAGAGCTCACCTCATTTATATCGCCACCTTCATGAGCTTTCCTATCAATCTCCTCCGTCCCGCCAGTTAAGAAGCCCACAGCTCGCCTTGCCGTCACTGCCGCCATCTCCTGGAGCTCAGCCACTCTGCCGGCAACTGCATCTGCCTCTTCTTTTGCTTCCTCAGTCGTGTAGTCCCTATATTCACCGCCCGTCTCTTCCGTAACAGAATCGGGATTTTCGTATGTGGTTTGTCCAGTTTTAGTATCGGGATCGCGATTTGTGCTCGTGGCTTTGTCCTTGACATGCTCGTATGTATCTCCCACTGATCTCAACATGCTTCCCAAAATCCCAGCTCCTCTGTTTTCAGCTTCTTGTGTCCTCCGCTCTTTGTTGGCATCCATGAGATCCTCAGCTGCAACTCTGGCCGCTGCCTCGGCGTTCTCTTCTCTTTGTGCTTGTCTTGAAGCGATGATTTCACACCAAATACACTTTACCATGTGTCCGTCAACCAAGAAAAAGAAATCAAGATATAAGCAAGAACACGCAGTCTGAATCAAAAAAGAATTCATTACATAAACACAACTCGGAGACTTAATCTACACAAAACAGAGGAACAAGAGAACAAACTGAACTGAATCTTTGAACTACAAATCTGCTCTATTGATGGCTTCTTATTTTTGCTTATTCAGCTTATATATAAATCTTGCAACAGAAAAAGTGAGCAGCCAGAGAGGCATGACTCGTGCTCGGGTTTTTGACAAGTGTGGCAAACGTGTAACAAAATGGATGCACTTGAGCGGATAGGATCTTCTATTACAAAATGATATACCATCTCTTATTGCATAATTCACTTTATGTCTTATATATAAAATTATTTACTTAATTATACAGTTGGCCCTTCACATTTGATTTATATGCATGTATTAAAATAGAAGATGAAATATAATTTGTAATTCAGAATCTCATTTGGCACTTGAGCCATCAATCTTTTCCACCTCACCTTTGTTTTTTTCATTTTTCTTTAAATATATTTTTTAATTACTTTAATATATATTCTCCATGGTCAATGTTGTAATCAAGGTTTCTCCTTTTTGTTTTCTTTTTTTAAGAAATATTAAATAGAAATGAAAATCCACTTCAAGAACCATTATTGTATTAATAAAACTATTTATGGGGCCATGCATTGTACTGCTGCTCGCCGCCAACTGCAACATAAGTTGTCTGAAGCCTAGGAGGCTGACCACATAAAACGGGAAAAAAAAACAGAGCACGCAACATTTTTGTTTAGCCCGCAGGAATTTCTATGTAAAATTCACTTTCTGAGCCTAATTAAAGATAATCTTCAACTGAAATGCTGAGATTTTCCTCCTCCGTCCTCCGCCGCCACTCGCTCGTTCCACCGCCACCGTTGCACCCGCCGTCCTGCCGCTCTGATTTTTGTCCCTCCTCCAAATTATTCACTTTATTCTTCCCATTTTCGTCTGTTTTCGCGTCGACTAATTGGGCGTCGATCGCCAATCCGGCGTCGGACGCCGCCTGCTGCACCGAGCGCGGCGACATGCCGACCCTCGCGGTGGCGGGCAAGATCAACGGGAAGTTGAGGCTCTGCGGCGACGAGTCTCCCCGGAGACAGTAGAAGGCGACGTCGTGGGCCACCGCGGCCGCCTCCGGGGTGGCGTAGGAGCCCAGCCAGAGGCGCTCCGGCGTGCCCGGAACCCTGATCTCCGACACCCATTTCCCCCATTTCCGGCGACGGATACCTTTGTACTTCTTTTGCGACGCTGCATGCGTATAGTTATTTTCATAAGCACTTTCGTCGGATGAGCTGCTCATCCTTTTTGTTAAAGATTTTTTTAGCTTATTTTGAGCTGAAAGTTGGGAAAGTTCGGAAAAAAAAAAAAAAAAAAACCGGTGATTTGCTGGTTATGGCATGTTGATTGTTTCTAGGGAAGGCTAAGAAAGCGCTTATATAAGTTGAGGAATTGGAAAGTCAAATCGGAATTTGAGCATGCTTTTAATTAATTCATTTTATTATTATTATTTTGATGGCCATGAGAAGTCAAGATTTTCAAAGGTCAAAGTAAAAGAGGCTCACTTTATAAATTTATCCTCCCCCACTTGTGCATAGATTTTATGGAGTGTGAAAGCCCGAAAGTGGGGCCAAAGGAGGATTTATATATATATATATATATATATATTAAAAACAAGCAACTAGACAAGACATGGTCGTTGGGGATAGCTGACGTTTTAAATGTCATTGAAGACGTCTATGTCGGTGAAAACTTAAATTTTCAGAAGATAATTCTTAATTTATATTGATTTGAGGGCCCCATTGTTATAGAAAATATTATTTTACTTATCATATGATAAAATTGCTCGTAAATTATCACAAAATCACTTCTATCCCGACTAAAATCATTTATGACTCAAAAAAAGTCCAAAAAAATAAACAATTTCTTGATTAATGAATATACTTATTTTTTTTTTTTGCTCAAAAGAGATTCTTTTAGTTTTTATTACTTTGATAACATCTTTTCACTATTAATTTTCCTAACCCAAAATAAAAAATAAATAAATAGATAAATAAGCAAAACCCCCCTCCCCCTCCCCCTCCCCCTCCCCAAAAATAAAAAAGGTTTTTTGAAAAAAAAAAGGCGAGTAAAAGACTTGATAATTTCCTTGAGTGTGATAATTAATGACCGGCACTGGGGGGGCATAAGTTTGACAGGAACCACAAATGCAAATTGAAGTCGACGAGCACGTACACATCCAAAAACTTGTCAAAATGTTGAATTGGGAGTGAGTATAACGCCGGTGCAACTTGCGTCACCCATGCCATCATCATACTCATGGTGGGCTGAAATGGATAGACCAGAATATTGTAAGTTGATTTCCCGGTTTTCGTTTTTTTGTTTTTTTTGAATTTAACAATATTGTTTGCATCCAAAAATGAATTTATGTAATTTAGGAATGGACCAATTCTGATCACACCGAAAAAGGGCAAAAATATCCCAAATCACTTCGACGTAGTGTGAAGTAGGCATGTGTCAAGGACGAGACCGAAGTAAATGACCATGGCCCAATCGATCAAAAATATAATAAAAATAAAAAATAAATAAAAATAAAAATAAAAATAAATCAAGTCAAAATTGCCCCTTATTTTTAGGGGGTTGCTAGGCTGAAGAATAAACAAATGGCTGAATGGGTGTTGGCATAATTAAGGATGCCAAAAAAAAAAGCCATGTGGGTTTGAATGGTTCAAAATTCAAATAAGATGGCATAATTGTCATATTTGAAAAATAAGAAGCATCATTTATTTCAAATGATAAAGCTGAATAAGTCATCCAATTTAAAAAATAAGGAAAGTTGGTTGCGGCCTCATGTATATAAAAGGAAGCCAAATTTACCAAAGTTGAAACAAGGCTACACTTCAAGAAATCAACAACAACAACACTTCAATCGAGAAGTCAATACTTCTTTGATTCTTTTAGCTTAAATGAATCAAGATTAGTTTAGTTTAATAGGTAGAAAACCATTATGCAAGCGTTTGTAGCCATGCCCATTTGGCTCAAGATGAGGTTATCAATGCATTCACTCCGTGACATTGCAAGGTCGTAGCCACACTCAATCCATTTTGGCTTCATTCGGAATGAGATATCAACACGACTGAGTGATATTATGCATTCATATCGAGTTCACACATGAAGTGTTGTAGCCAAAGTTGTCAATGCTCATAAGATAGTGCAATTCTTTCAATGCACTCATGTGTGCCTATCGTACAGAGTCATCAATGCATCTTATTTATAGTCAAAGTCCCCGATAGTCTTTCAATGCGCTTAGGTTGTAAATATGGCTCGTGTCATCAATGAACCTGTTTGTAGATAAAGTTTGTATTATTCATGACGAATAGCCATTGTCTTTCAATACATCTTCTCGTTTTATATTTTTAGACCCTTTTCGATCCTTTGAGTACTGAATTTTAAATCCTACATTAAATTATAGGTACGTAAAATCTTAGGGGTAGTGTTTATCTACTCCAACGCATTCGCTTTTTGGATAGAAATCAAAGGAGCAATTTATCAAAATCAAATCGAAAAGACTTCTACTTGTGTGTTCTGTACATACTGGCAAGCCCGCACTTGACACAAGTTCACTTCAAAGCTACTATTTTCAAATCGAATTCAATGATTTCGGATTTCGAGTAAACATAGCGGCATGGCTGTCAAACTTTATTTACAATTTGTAACCAACGATTCCCAACTGTTACTCCGGTGGTTGACGGTGGTGGGGAACAATGATGAGAAAAAGGATACTTAAAATAAAAATGAAAAGGGTTTGTGATGTGCCAAGCACCACCTCAGTCAGATATGTCAGCAGAGGTGAACCTGTCTATATCCTAAGTACAGAGCAGCTAGCCCTTGACTAAGTCGGTTGTCCTCGATAGAGGTTTTAAGCCGGGTTGTCCTCAATCGTGATGTTATATGCCAGAAAACTCACTAAGGCTTCGTTTGGTAGGGTGAAAAATGGGAGGAAGGGGAGGGGATGGAAGAAAATTGGAAGAAAAATGTATATTTTCCCTTGTTTGGTTGTGGGAGGAAAAGGGAAGGAAATAAATTGAGGATAAAAAAATAAGTATGGGGCCCACTAATATTTTTTCCACCCAAAATCGGATGGAAAAGGAGAGAAAAATAACGCAAGAATATCTATAAAACAACATTTTCAAAATTTCCCATATGTATAACTAGGTGTTTAAATGATATTGTTTCTTCTATCAGTATGAATCTTTGCATTTTTTAAATAACAAATACGACGTGTTTATTTGTATAATACATTAAAAATATATTTCACATATTTATTTATTTTATTTTCATTAAATTATCTACGACATAATTATATTTATAACTTAATTATATTTATAATTATATAATATTGTAGTTGTTATTGGACACAATGTAAACAAATATTTCATTATATTAATTTATATATTTTATTTACATTATACTTATTTAGTTTAATTTTATTAATCTATTTTTTTGAGACAAATTTATTAATCTATTTTAATACATGAATTCAGAACATAATAATAATTTATAATGATATAAGGGTATAATTGTTATTTAGTACAAAAATTATTTTCTTTCCTTTCAATTTTCCATTCAAACAAACAAGGGAAAATTAATAGATTTCTATTTTCCTTCCATCTATTTTCCTTTCAACCAAACATACGTGTGAAAAATTAAAATCCACCCATTTTCTTTCCTTTTATTTTTTTTCCTCTCATTTTCTTTCCTCCCTATTTTCTTTCCTCTGCCAAACGTAGTGTAAGTGTGAGGACCGATGCCCTCGAAGTGACCAACTATCCTCGAGAGTGCATCGACGTGAAAGATGAGAAGTTTTAGAGTGCGAGACACGAGAGGGGAAATACCCTAGGCTTATCCTCAGTACCAAGTCCGTAGCCCCTAAGCTATGAGGGGCCTCTATAGACCCTCGAGACCTCCTATACAAGGCAGGCGAAGGGATGTAACAGATGGCTTGGAGGCGTTGAATGCCCTCGAACATAGTTTTATCAAGGACACGAGTCCTGCGCCCAGCCTCCGTCAAATTCCACGGCCAACGGGTAAAACCCAGTTGGCACGACTAATAGGCCCTGTACCTGCCGCCACCTAACGCGTCTCTATTGCACATAGATCCATCATATCAGTCTCCAGCACATTAAATGTCAACTCATAAATACAATCATTGGTTATAAATGCTCAAAATACATATTAAATGCGCATTTGACCCCCATTAATGAGAGACAAGGTCAGCCACTACTTGGGAGTTCAAAAAGTAACAAAAGATATATCCACTTGTACCCCATGTATCAGAAAAGCTGACCCACCCCCCATCAACCAAGTCACGTTAGGGACCCCTCTCATATAAATAACAAAAGGCTCTCCCCCAAGAGGTATTCACACATCTATTCTTAATATTACATGCAAGAATAATATTTTACTATTCATCTTCTCCAAACACCCTATTACTGACTTGAGCGTCAGAGAACTTACGCTAAGACAAAATAGGCTAGTCTCACATGCATTCTTTCTTCTTGGATTGGTGGGCCACCAGCATTCACTCAGAGTATATCAGACTCTGTCACGTGGTCAAACCAACATTTGACCGCATCAGTTTGTTTGCAATTTTATAAGATAGTTAAACACCCCCCCCCCCCCCCAAAAGGCTTGTTTGTAATTTTAAAGTTTAGAAATAAAAAGATAAGGGCTTCAATAAAATTTAAACAAATTAAAAGGATTTATTTGTTATATGAGATAAGCAGATTTAAATGTATAAGTGTAACAATATATTGGTCTGTATACTTGCAAAAAGGTGCCCAAAATCATTAATTGCGCACACTCAGCACGTGTAATACATAATTTGTTATCTTTTGACATAAATGAGATTTCATGCAGTATTTTCGAAATAATGGGATACTTTTTGTATATTTTTGTACCATAAAGAAATTTTATCCTATTTCAAACCACAAGAAAATTTTATGAAAGTTTCTCAAAATATTATACAAAAATGCTACAAAACATTCGATTAGACCACACCATCTTAAGAATTAATGGCAACATGCCCCCCACGTGATTTCAAATTATATAATTAAATATGACACCTCAATTTTGACCTTTTCATGACCCTTTTTCTCTTTCTCATTAAGAAGATTTGAGTTGGGAACATCTGGATTCCTGATGTTGTACCTTAAAAATATTTAATGTAGATGTACTAGTGATTGTCAAAGTGGTTGATAGTTTATTTATATCATTCATATGGCCGTCAGGGCACGTGATTATGGCAGGTTTTATTTTCCATTATGCAATTTCTGTCTTCTGAATTCGTTGCCAAAAGACGAGGTCAAGGACGGTGCAAAACGAATTTATATTAACTTATATTTCAATTTTATCTCCAAATATGTCAATTTAGCTCATAATTTTTTTAAAAAATTAATCTATAAGTAAATGGGGAAACTTAACTTGACGAATCATTGCCCCTTGTGTCATTTTGGCAGGTTTTATCTAATCTCAAAATTCCAACAGAGCATCCTCTGTACTAGATTTGGCTTATATGTTTCTGTTTTTTCCTTTTATGTCATTAATTATTGACCACCTAAAGACACCAACAGACACCAACAAAATTTGAGTTCGAATCAGATCGGACCAGTTAGGTATAAAACTCCTTTCCATACCAAAAATAACTGCATTCCCAAAGTTTAAACAAGAGATACCTAGTTAAACCAGCAACTTATAAACAATAGACCGATGTGACTAACATTGGTGATGCATACGCATTATAAGCCTGAGCAGCATCTCGTGCTTACTCTTTGAAGGTAGGCCTGTCAATAGATATAGTTTTACCATACCCGCACCTATTCATTCTTTATCCATACTCTACCCATATCCTAAAATTTTAAAATCAATCCACACCCTATCCTAATCTATACTATTACAAATGAATGAGTTAGAGTAGGATCTTACCCATTCCTACCCATTAGGTAATGATACTCAATGGGTATTCACACTGTACACACATTTTTCACGCACACACACACACACAACACACACATTTTTCACACATGCATTTCAGTGTGTGAAAACACACACATTTCAACGTACATTTTTCACATTTCAGTGTGTGAAAAAACACACACAGTTTAGCGTACATTTTTCACACACACAGTGTGTGTGAAAAATGTGTGTGTGTGAGTGCACGCGCGCGCGCATGTGCACTGTGTGAAACTGTGTGTGTGTGCAGTGTGTGAAAAATATGTGCGTGTGTGTGTTAAAATTGTGTGTGCTTTGTGTGTATGCAGTGTGTGTGTGTGTGTTAATTGTGTGTGTGAACTGTGAACTAAAAAAAAGACACAATGTCACAAAATGACAAAAAAAAAATTGGGTAGGATCTAGACCCTATCCTAAAAATAGGATATACCCAATATGCATATCCAGTGGGTTTGTGTTTAAATAAGATGGGATAGAGTATAAAGTATTCTTTATAGGGTATTTTTTGGATTAGGGTCGGGGTATAGTTTTACCCTACCCATTGACAGGTCTGTTTGAAGGCTTCTCTCCCTAAGGTGAGGGAGTGACGAGTTCGACTTGACTCGATTCGACCCGATGGGAACCCAAATATGAGAATGGGGCGACAAGCACAATCATGCCATGATTAGACACTTTCCCATTCGAGTGCAAATAACACACAAGTAACATCTAACACCCTCTTCATGACTTATATCTTGCAACCATTTTGCAATATACATCCATTCTATAATCACTGACTTAAGTATTGGAGAATTTTTGTGTTTTGGGCTCAAAAATACCTCGGTGTTCTGAAGCCTTGTCCGTACAGGCTAGGTTTTGTTCAAGTACGATGATCTTCGGCTCGTGCTGCATTTCTCAGCAAAATCCCGAGGTGGGCTTTCATGGAGACAATGAAATTATGCGATAGAATTAAAGTAATCTAAAGTACGTACAAAGGAAGGATGTTATTATATCCTGCAAACATGTCTAGAGGAATAGAAGAGGTGGAAGAGAGGGTAGAAAGCAAAACATGACCTTGTTAAGCAATAATGCTATCTATACACAATCAGAAATTGCAAACCTTTTTTGCCCAGTTTAGGGTTTATGAATCACTGGAATGCATTTGAAACAGAGTAAATGAAGTCCAAGAAACCGGTTCCCTTGAGCAGGCCTTTGCCAGTCAGTAGTTCGAAATCCAACAGCAATAAGAAGCCGATTACAGCTGCCTTTCCATTTATCAACTCATTCTTCCCGGTGAAACCAAAACCCTCAAGGTCTTCATCGACAACCATTCTCACCTGCCAAGAACACAGAACGAATCATTTTTATCTCCAAAGAGCTATTGATACATAAAGGGGACAATTACAATATCCGCTTCTGTAACTATGTGTAATAATGCAAACTTTGATCAGAATTACATGTACGCTTCTCTGATCGTCCACTTTTGATCAGAACAAACAGAACTAGCCAAAAACTTGAATGAAAAGGTCGATATATGTGAGAGCAATTTGAAAAACTTATCAGAATTCAAATGATGAAACTTTGAAACTATGTCTAATGACCGATAGAGGCATGTGTGATTTCAAAATCAAGAGGGGAGGTACGTGTGATTGCACATAGTTATAGGGTAGGGAGCTATAATTATATCTAAGAAAAAATATGTTACCTCATCAACATTGACTGTCGCTAGCTGTTACACCAGGTTGAGCCTTCCCACTGAAAACAATCTCAGTAGCTGCATCGGATTGTGCACTTCCTCTCATGCTGATGTAGATATTCTCGCCATCAGTTTTCACTGGATAGACAAATAGCATTCTCAGAGGCGGAGTGAGGGCCCTAAGTACAGGATTCTTAGGATACCACTCTTTAATCTCTCCCGTTCGCAAATCAAAAATGCTATCTGTTGTCGGGCACACAATACATCCATCCTGCAACAAGTAATCTCAGCTTTGTAACTTGAGAACCAATCACATGTTTATATTCACTTAAGCATTAGGAGAATCAACTAACATATATCAGTAAAAGGGGCTCTAATTTCTCGAGTAGTTTCAAAAGAGAACTGGGCTGTAGATATTAAAGTTAAAGCAACTCAAAATCGGCTTTGTTCCATGATATTCTATTAGGTAGTGATAAAATATTTTCTCCATAAAAATCTCCAGAAACAAACAAAGGTACCTACTATAGATAATCACAGGATCCAGCCCACATTGTATGTCACATTTCATTATGCTGATTCAAGAAATCGTCTCTGAGAAGTTGACAGTAATCCATGCATTTCAATTGATCTCAGATATATAGACATAGATTAAAGTTGAATTGGTCAATACTTGTACTAATCTACTGATCCCTCTATCCTGGTAACATGACAAGAAGTATACTCATATGATTGGACGGAGCCAGAAATTTTAAGAGCGAGGCAAAATTAAATTTTTACATTCTTAAAAATTTGAAATTTAATAAAAATATACCTAGGCCTCTTTTGATTCGTTATATTACATTATAATACCAAGAATAATTCATCTAAAATTCCATATTTGATTCGTAATTTTCTCATATATTGAGATAACTCAATCCATGACACCATGGATTGAAATCATCATTTAAGCTGGATTCAGTCTGGGGGGTGTGACTAGAAGAAGTTAAAATGTACTACTTAATATTCCAAAATTGAATTTATTAAATTATCCTTATTATAAAAAAGTCAAAAACCAATAAAAAATAATTTTGAGGGCAAAATGGAACTTTTGAAAACCATCATTTAAGTTGGATTCAGTCTGGAGGGGTGCGACTAGAGGAAGTTAAAATGTACTACTTAATATTCCAAAATTGAATTTACTAAATTATCCTTATTATAAAAAAGTCAAAAACCAATGAAAAATAATTTTGAGGGCAAAATAAAACTTTTGCTAATAATTCAATGCAGTCTACAAAATCAAATGAGGTTGATAGTACTATTGAAATTTGAACTACAAACTGAATCCCACAAATCAAATATGATAGTTCAATTATAATTATCCAACCTAGCATCCACTCAAATACTATATAAACATCATTCCAATCTCTAAAATCAAAAGAGGCCCTAAAATATTATTTTCTATAGACTTGAATAAGAATGCCCTGTTAACCCTCTTTGTTCAATCCTGCTCACACACACACACAAAATATATAACTAGAATACAATTAAACTCTTTAGTGTATTGAAGAACCATTAAACCAATTAACGGTAAAACACACAAGACCCAACTTTGCTGCAACAAAGATAAGAAGTTTGAGACATTAATCACAAAGAATCACAATATGAAACATAAGAAAATCACACACACCGAGAGGGGTACCTGAGTGAGCTTAGCATTGAGCAAGCCCTCAGAATAGGCACCCTCAGCAGGGGACCTGTTCTCTATAGCAAAGACATCATCTTTATACCACAATAGCAATACAGTCTCCCCATCTTGGATAATCACGCGCCGCTCCCCCTTCGGCAGCGCCGCCAGCGGCACCACCGGCACCCAATTCTTTCCATCTTCAGCCGCCACCGAGGATGGCGGCGACGGTGATGGTGGTGATACCTCGGTGGCCTTGCAAGTGATGACCCTAACTCTGCTGTGCGAGGATTTTAGAGAAATCTTGGATGTGGGTTTTGCGAGAGACGGGAGGTGGTGGAAGAGTGGCGTTGCGCGGCGACGGGAAGGTGATGGGCCGGTGGAGAAAAGGCCAACGGCAGTGAGTTTAGGCGCTGCAATGGCCATGAGGGGCGGCTAAGTAAGGTGAAAGGAGAAATCTTGCTTCTTGAGAGAGAAAGCAATGAAGGGGAGTGTGCGCGCGCGCGGGTGGGGAGAGAGAGAGAGAGTGCGAATTCCATAGCCACAGAAAAGAGGATAATGACACGTAAATGAAGTATGGTTCTCAAATTATACAATTTGGTTTTTTTCCCTAAACATTTTTTGTTTTTCTTGAAAAATTCTAGTCCCAAACCGATTTGATCGAATTTAATTATTATATAGAAAGTATTAATATATTTGTTATATACTTAATTATGTTTTTAAATTATGCATTAATTATATAAAAAAAATATAAAATATTGATTACGTAATTAATTTAGATCTATCCCAACCCGATGTACGCCAAAATTCCTTGTTTTAGTGAAAAAAATTACTTGTACTTTCTTCTTCTTTTTTTTTTCTCTATCATCTTCTTCCCAATCCATTATTTATCAATCCATCATCTTTCTCTCTTCATAATTTTTCTCTTCTCTGCATAAAAAGCTCTTCCCATGAAATTCTCAGGTGTTTGCAACAAGAAAAAGGAGAGAATAATTTAGAAATATAAAGTTGGAATGAATATCGAAGAGTGAAATAATTAAAACTATGAATGATGGAAGTGAAAAAAATAATATACTATTTGGACAAGAAAAATAGCTTATAGAAAATAAACATGTGCAAGGAACTTTAAAAATTTAGGATAATTACATTCATATATCTTGAGTTTTGTCCAAATGACAAATTAAAATCTATTTTTTGAAAATTATTTATATAATTCTGAGATGTGTGAATCACTACTTAAAAAAATAACATAATTTGACACATATAATATGATACTATTAAGAAATGTCTCAATTATGTATTTATCGTGGCACTTCAAAAAGTGTTTTAATAAATTATATTAAATTTGAATTATAATGCATTTATCGTGACACTATAAAATATCAAAATATGTTATCGTGACACTCAAATACATGACATTTTGCCTAATGTCACTAAATCAAATTGGTTTTTAATGACATTAGCTAAAGTATCATGTATTTGAGTATCACGATAGTATATTTTGATACTTTATAGTGCCACGATAAATGCATTATAATTCAAATTTATGATATTTTATTGATGCACTTTTTATGAGATATCACAATAGATATACAAATACGACACTATCATATTATGTGTCAAATTATATTATTTTTTGAGTAGTGAATATTTGACTCATATTAAACTTTCGTCTACTACAATAGAGTTTTAACGGAAATCATTAGATTTAAATGTGTTTTTTTTGTATTTTACCATTTTGGTAAAATTTGACCAAATTTTAATGAAAAGCATACCATTAGTTTATGATGCACATCCATATTTGGTGGCCAGAAATGAAGATCAGATATTGAATGAAGTATGTAATGGAATATTTTTTTAGTCAAGTTTGGTCAAAATTTACCAAAAAGATAAAATAGGAAGAACATGTTTTAATTAATGATTTCTGTTAAAAATTCTAATGATAATAGATGGAGAGTTAACATATATAAAATGTTCGCATACTTCAGAGTTACCTAGATAATTTTTAAAAATTAAAGGTTTAATTTGTAATTTGGACAAATCATGGGATAGTTCAATGTAGTTATCCAAAAATTTATGAAAAAACCCAAGAGTTGGTAAAAATTGAATCCATATTGGTTTTGATTTTTAGTTGTCTTTTTCTTAAAAAAGCCTTTCCCGAATATTTTAAAAATTACTTAAATTAAGTAAAAATCTATCAAGATGATTGGAATTTGATATGAGTCCATTAATAGTAACTTTAGTATATCCATGGATTAGAATATATTATGAATCAAATCCTATTATATTTTTTTGGAATGGGTTGTTTCGGGAGATTTCAACAACTTACTAAATAGAACAAAGAAAGTGTGTGGTAATCCGATTCCTTTTTGGAAGATTAATAGGTTTCGTTCATGCGTTGAAACTTGTCATCTCACTGACTTAGAATTCTATGGGCACCCTTGGTGCATTCGCCGTTTGGGCTATTCTTTCATTTGTGTAAGATTCAATCGAGCCCTCACGAATCCCTCTTGGTTACACCAATATCCCCATGCTATGTTAACCCACCTCACTATTAGTTATTCGGATCATTCACCCATTCTTCTAGATATGCAACACAATTTACAACCCCCATTATGACCATTTCGTTATGAGAATATATGGTCGATGCACCTGGACTACATTAATGTAGTTCGTAAAGCTTGGGAGTCTGCTCATGGATCCATTGATCATCTATCCTTTTACAATATTCGTAATACACTTACTTTTCTTTCTAAGAAATGGAAAAAGGAAGTTGTACTAAACAGTCTTTGGTGGCATTGAAGATCGACTTGGAAAAAGCTTACGACAAATTAGATTGGAATTATCTTGAATTTTGTCTCCATAAATACAAGTTTCCTTCTAAAATCATTGGTTGGATACTGTCTTGTGTAAAATCTATTTCTTTTTCTCTTAACATAAATGGCTTTCATTCACAATCTTGGAAGCCAGAAAGAGGTTTGAGACAAGGGTATCCACTTTCACCATATTTATTTATTCCGTGCTTAGATCTTCTAGTCCATACTTTTCAAAAGGACATTACCCAAAAATTATTTGATTCCTTTGGGGTCACTAACCAAGGCCCCGTCATTCCCATTTTGTGTTTTGCGGATGATTGTCTTATTTTGCCAAAACCAATGACAAGTCTATTTTTTTATTCACCATTCTCTTGCAAATTTTGCTACACAATCAGGATTTAGTATATGTTGGTCTAAGTCCAAAGTCTACTTCTCCAAATATACTCCCCATAACCGTATCCAGTCTATTATTTCTTCCCTTAATCTTTCCCACGATTTTGATAAGGATAAATATTTAGGACTCCCTATTTTCAGTATGAGGATCACTAAAGCCACTTTCTACGATATTATCACAAAAACTCAAGCCCATATCTCCACTTGGTACAATAAGTTTCTCTCTTTTGTCGGGCGAAGCACACTTGTTAAACACGTCCTTAACACTTTGCCCAATCATTACATGCATACTTATAATATCCCTCAAATCACTCTTCAAAAAATAGATTCCATTTGCAAAAAATTTCTTTAGAATTCCTCTCCAATTACTAATAGAAGCAGCCTCATCCTGTGGGATGCCATATGCCGTCCAAAATAGATGGGGGATTAGTAGGGCTGTAAACGGAAAACCGAAAATTCGATTACCGTCCGCATCCGTATCTGTTTACGAGGTATATTATCCGCATCCGTTTAAAGTGGATATATCCGTATCCGATTATAGGTATCCGAGTAATAAACGGATACGGATATGGTAATTAGATATCCGCTCCGTTTAATATCCGCTCCGATTGTATATCCGTTGGATATATCCGTTTACTTATATCCGTTATTCGTATTCGATAAATTATATTAAATTATTATTATTATTATTATTATTATTATTATTATTATTATAACCTTATCTCTTCTTATCCTTTATATGATTTAATTAGATTATTTATTAATTTATATACATTATAAGAATAAATAGAAAAATAGGAATGAATAATATGAATTATATTAATTGCATTAATGATAAAATATACTAATATCTTCTTACTTTTGATGTGCTTTAATAGATTATTCATATTTGTATATTTGCTATGTTTATAAATTTTATTTTATACTTTAAGAATAAATTAAATGAGTAATACATATTATATTAATTATAATAAACAATAATGATAAAATATACCTTAAATAATATAAATAAAACACTCTAATTGTCTCAAATATTCATAATTCAACAATGAAATAAAAGAATAATATGTCAACTTTACTTATGTCAATGAGTATATGCTATATTGCTATTTGCTATTTGCTATGCATATAAATTTTATTTTATACTATTAATTATTATATAAGTAAAAATATGATAATAATAATAATATCTTTCTTTAATAATTAGCATCAAGTGAAAAAAAAAATATACATATATTTCGCTACACTCAAGATTCGAGCTTGAGACCTCTAATTTGAACAACATAAATATGTAATAATTATTAAATCATCAATCGGTGTGACGTCATAAATATGTAATAATTATTAAATTATAATAAATCAAAGCTATTGCATATAATAAAAAGACTCTATATAATAAATTATAACAAAATAAATTACAATAATTCTATATAATAAAAATAAAAATTATAAAAATAAAAATCAAAAATTAAAAAAAAATAACAGCTTGATTTCTTCTCTCTCTCTCTTTCCAGATTTATCCTCTCTGTCTCTCACTCTCGCTCTTTTCAAAAATTCTCCTTTTCTCTCTCTCTCTCTCTCTTTTCTTTTCTTCTCTCTCTCTCTCTCTCTCTTTGTTCTCCTCATTCTCTCTTTTTTCTTCTCTCTCTTTTTCCAGATCCCTCTCTCTCTCTCTCTTTGTTCTCCTCATTCTCCTCTCTCTCTCTCTCTCTCTCTCTCTCTTTCTCTCTTTTTTCTTCTCTCTTTCTTCTTCCCCCTCGATCCCTCCCCTTTTCTCAATCCCTCCCCATGTTGCAGACGACGGTAGAAAGACGAGGCAAGGCACGGCGACTGGCGGAGGCGAGGCGCGGCGTGGCGTGGCGTGGCGACGGCCGGGGGAAGGAGAGGAGGGGCGGGGCGAGGCGCGGCTGGGTTAAAGGGGTGTTATTCTTTTGTTTTGGATTTAGATCCAGAGTTGCCGGATGACTGTTTCCCATGGCTGTGATCTTTAATCAGTTCTTTCATTTAACTGCATCAATTTATTCTTGCTTTCTACGTCTGTTCATGGAGTTTTTTGTATTATTAAACTCTTTTTCCAATCAAATATTCGGATAAACGGATTCGGATATCTAAACAGATATTCGGATAATTATTAGCGGATTCGGATATTCGGATATCCAAAAATTCATAATTATGTTATATTTAAAAAAATACTAAACGGATTCGGATATATCCGAATTCGCAAAATATCCGTCGGATGCGGATTCGGATATAGGTTGCGAATATCCGACGGATTCGGATACGGATACGGATACGGTAAAATTTAATCGGATACGGATACGGATACAGCATATCCGCTCCGTTTAGTATCCGTTTACAGCCCTAGGGATTAGGGATTAAAAACTTGACCATCCTTAACCAAGCCTACGGCTTACGACTAGGGTGGCGTTTGCATAATAACCCTTCATCTCTTTGGGCATCAGTTTTTAAATCTAAATACTTCCCTAATTCTACCTTTACTCTTGCAACCCCTCCAACACAACAGGCGAGCTCACTTTGGAAATC
>CM047874.1:7494955-7524110 GCA_026212405.1 Petrea volubilis | reverse complement strand
ATACATATTTTAAATTTGGGAATTTTTTCAAAAATCGTTCTCTAAGGATACGCTTTTTGAGTTTCATCTTTTATGTTTAAGTTTTTCAATTTTAGTCTTTTATCTTATGAATGTTTCAATTTTCGTCTAATGTTGGACTAAGATGGGTGAAGAAGATGAAGATGAAGGAGGTAGGTTAGAGTTTTTTTTTTTCCAGTTTTATTAATTATGTAAGTAATTGATTTTTTTAGATATGCATATATATAATTTAGAATTTTTTTTGAGAAGAAGGGTATGGAATTTTTATATTTTAATTTTCAATTTTATGTTTTTTATGCTTTATAATATGTAATTTAATTAAATTTATATATTATTTTAAGGGATAATTACACTAGGGTACCCTGAAGTTTGCCTAAATTACAAATAAAACTCTCATTTTGAAAAAATTACCTAATAAATACTAGGATTTGCAAATGTTTTACAATTTCAATATTATGTCTACAAACGTTAGGGTTTGTAACGGAAACCGTCAAATTTTTGTTTCGTTCTTCCGATTTTACCCTTTTGGTCAAAGTTTGAACATATTTGACAAATTTTTTAGGACTAAAATGCCCTCTAGGTCTGATACATGTAGAAATATTTGATAGTAATAAGGGTTACAATAAAATCAGATTTGACCTGGAAGGCATTTTAGTCCTAAAAATTAGTCGAATATATTCAAACTTTGACTGAAAGGGTAAAATAGGAAGAAAGAAACAAAAATTTTAACGATTTTCATTACAAACCCTAACGTTTGTAGACAGAATGTTCACATTGTAAAATATTTGCAAATTCCAGGGTTTGTTAGGTAATTTTCCAAAAATGGGAGTTTTATTTGTAATTTAGGCAACTCAAGGTACTCCAGTGTAATTATCCCTTATTTTTATATAAAAATAATAGTAACAATATATAAATTCCAAATTTATAATATTTATATAAATTAAATAATTTTAAATACATATATCTATAGAAAAATATATAAATGTTATGAAGTGGCTTTTAGTTTAATTTTTTTCCCTTTACAAATAATCTACATGGACAAGTAAAGATTATGCGGAGATCATATTAGGCCGTACGGTAAATAAAAACACAACCAAGTGCCAACATCATCGCTACATCAACAAAAATGGTGGCAAAATTAAAAAAGATTCGTATTGTATTGACACGTCACTTCCGACAACTATTTTAGTCCAAAATCGAACGAAAATTGAAACTTTAATAAGATAAATGACTGAAATTGAAAAACTTAAACATAAAGGATAAAAACTCAAACACCCCATACTTAGAGGATATTTTTGTAAAAAATTCCTTAAATTTATTTATCAAAATGAATTTGTTAATGTAATTTATTTTGTACTATAGATTCAATTAGATGTCCTACACACAACCTATATTTTACTAATTTCTAAATTTATAAATTCTTTCAATATTAATATATGAATGGTTCAAACAGAGACAAAGATTCAAAAGCAAAAAGAAGAAAGAAAAGGAGAAATAGTAAAAGGAAATAGTGTACAAATAAATGTTACACAAGGTGAACATTTTAAGTTCGTGAGTATATTTTATCTACCTAATAATAATATCTAGTCCTTTAATTTAAAAAATGTAATATAATATATATATATATATATATATATATATATAGAAAATATAAAGTCTAAGTAAGAGGAAGAAAAAGGATTTTGCTACGTATACGAAGGATTTGTGAAGAGTTATAATACATTTAGGTATATTATTAAAAATTCAATGATAGATTATTTGAATTTTAAACTTATATATATATATATATATAATAATGACCATTTATCACTTATAATTAATTGGATTCATTTGTCAATTTTTCTAATTCGATTAATAATATAATCGTCCAATTTTTGATAAGTTTATTGAATATGCAGTTGATTCTCATGTAATTAACAGTGTCAATTGGTTGAAATTTCAAACAATTCAATTTTCAACGGATTGAACTAGCAAGGATTTTGGATTTAAATGCGTCAAATTGTCAATTATACTAAATAAAAATAAATAAATTAGTAACTTAACCTTTATTAATTATTTGTCAAATTGAATGTTGAATTGTACAAATTAAGGATAAATAATAAATTAATAAAATTAAAATTAATAAAATAATAATTTCACAAATAAAAATTACAATGGCGTAACAGTAAGAATGAGTCTTACCTTAACCAAAACATATTAATAAAAAATTACAATGGCGTAACAGTAAGAAGGAGTCTTACCTTAACCAAAACAAATTAATAAAAAATTACAATGGCGTAACAGTAAGAAGGAGTCTTGTCTTTGTGTGAGACGTGGGTTCAAAACTCCACTGACACAAAATTATGAGTGCACATGGTCGCCCTTGACTATGGCGCAAGGCCAAGTTTGATTCTTGACGCACATGGTCCTGATCCATGGCGCAAGCCCAAGTTCAATTCCCGACTAGCGTAGGCAGGATTTATATTCATATATCATACCAGAAGAATTGTGGCAGATATTTCAGTCACTAAGCTTATGACTGAAAAATTGGTCACAACTCAGTAACTCAAATGTGTCAATCACTAAGCTATGACTGATCGAAATATCAATCACAAGAAAAATTTATTAGAGGGTTTTTTCGACAGATATATTCAGTCATGAAACAGTCACTAATTTTATTTTGTGATCCATTTTCTTTAATTAGTGAACAAAAAAAAATCAATCACAAAAATCCCATTGTTTGTAGTGGAAGTCAAAAGCAAATCACTAGGCCAAAACCAGAATTACCAAGCAGCTCATATCCAAAATGAAGTGGGAATTAGCAAGTGGGGTCAAAGTACCAATAAATGAGCCGTGAACTTGCAAATTGCACTACAAATCTAGAAGAGCGAGAGGGGGGGGGGGGGGGGGGGGGGGCGGCGTGGGAGAGAGAGAGAGAGAGAGAGAGGAAATAAGGATCTCCAAGACGGTGTCCATAATAAAAATTATAAAAAGTCAAATTTACCCCTGAAAGATATATTGAGCGTGAACTTGTTAGTTTTTGACTATTTGTACTTTTGGTGTATTTGTAATTTTAATTGAAACTGAAGGGTGGTAAAAACAATGTAACAAATTTGCAAGATATATGTATAAAATATTACAAAAATATATTATGTAAAAATTGTATACAATACATATTAAATATATAATTTATGAGAGTTAATACACTAAAAATTAAAAATAATATAACAAAACTTTAATATATAACACATGCATAACTTACAAAAATAAAAAATATTATGTGTAAAGTAACATAAAATAATATATATATATATATATAATTAAAAATTATAATATATCTAAATATATCAAGTTACATATTAGAAAATATACACTTATATGCGAAAGAATTTTTAAATTAACCTATTTTCATAAAACTATATTCAAAATACCCTACTTTATAAAATCCTTTTCTTTTTTACCCCTTTTAAATAGTGATTTAACTATTTAAAGTTTATTTATTTGCTTTGTTACCCCAAAACTTTAGGTTTGTTTAGAGTTCGATACCTTGTATTTAGAAGAAAGAAGGTAGATTCCATGTTTCATGATATATGAATTTTATTAAGTTCATTCTTTCTCGATTTTTAACAGTTATTAGAATATAATTTTTTATTATTATTTTCATTTCCCAAAATGTTTGAATATCTTCTTTTATATGGTTTAGTTCTTCAACGTATTTATCAAGAATTTTTTTATTAATATTTTTATTGATATAATCAAAAATATAGTCTTCTTTATTATTATATGCTGCAATAAGAATCCTTATATCTTCAGGTAAATTCTCTAGTGCTTTTAAAATTGTTATTCTATGTTTATAATTGTTTCTTCTTTTAAATTGATTCTTTATGATATCGAAATCTTTACCCATTTTATATGCACAAAACAGTAAAATATGTTCTCAAAATTATGATTAATAATAGAGTCCTCTAAAACCATAAATTTTCATAAATCAAGTAGAGAAATCTTAATATCTCTTTTAAAAATATATTACCTCCTTTAAATCTTCAATTCTTTAATCCTCTTAGGGACTCGTCTTCTTTCACCTTGACAAGCCCGACTAGTGTTTGCCCAAACGCCCTCCTGGCTTTATGGGACTTACAGTTCCAAACGTCCACTGTCTCAAACAGTGCAGTCACTACGGCCTTCATAAGATTGGAGAATTTTGAAAAATAAGGAGAAATATAGGGTTAAAAGATTCTTATAGTAAAATCTCAGACACTTGAAATTTTATGAAAACAAATGGTTTTATTTCCTTTAAAGGAGATTTATACGAACATGTTTTAGAAAAAGTTTACAAAGATTTATCTAAGGTTGGTTTTTCTGATTTTTTCTTGCTTGGATTTTTTCGATCCTAACTTTTGATGCCCCAGAAATGAAAATCTTAACACAATTTATAGGAAAACAAATAGAACTATTTGGACTTCAAAGTTTTATTTGGCGTCTGATGTCCCTATCTCTATGTGCTGGAAATAGGTTGTCTTTATCCCTTCACGCGTTGTCATCTTTATCTACTTTATCTTCACGCGTCGAAAGCTGTCTGCATAATGCTTTAGTGGGTAATGATGTCACGACATCCATCACTCCTTGTGCTATCGTAAGCACTTACATCATGTTGGACAACATCATATCATTTTGCAAGCTTTCTTCCTTGTTGCTCACATAGAGACTTAATAATGGATTGAATAGCTTTTATTCTTATGGCTCTGTGTTCTATCATCCAATATTTAGTAAACTTAAAAGATTGAAAATTCTTTATACCAGTTTCAATCTTTAAGTTTGTGGTTATGACATCTATAGTGATCATGTATTGAACATCATTCCAGATTCGCATCTTAGGTTCTGGAGCTATAGAGTAGAACTTGAGTACAACTTCACGATTTATAGTAACTTTACTGACCTGGAATTTAAATAGGTCATCAAATGCAACCATCTCATAAAGATTTTTACCAACCTAAAGTAGATCTAGAAATCCATAGTTTGCTAGCTGAAAAACTTTATGCAGATCAGCTCCAAACATAGCTGTGATTCTGGAAGGAACACTACTTCCTTTAGAATAAAATAGTGTCCTGGAATTCTACCATTTATAAGTTTCTTCTGCCATTTCTTTATACTCCATTTCCCATTTATTTGAGGGAACAAAATCTTCATCATTGGAACTCTTGCTATTGAAGCTTCCTTTCCTTCTTTAGAAATTTTAACTTCAATAACCTCTGATTTATCAGGAAATTTTGAAGTCTTGCCTTTATTTTTCATGGAGTCTAAGAAATCTTTATCAGATAAGGGTTTATTTTAAATTCCAGAAGACTCTGCTTTATCTTTTCTTTTGTTGCTTTCTTTTTTATCATCACTTATTTTTTCTTCTCTTTTATTCTTTAATTCAAGGAAAAAATTTAATCTATCTTGAACATGAAGGGCTCTAGTCCTTCTTGAGAAATCTCTAACACTGTTTTAAAATTTAATTCAATCAAATCTTTAAGAGTTCTATGGCCATCAACAATGTCTTGACAAGCCAAGACAATATCAACAATCTCATTATTTGGCTCATTTGCGTGTTTATCAAGATCCATCTTATTTATGAATTTATTCCTGCAGAAACACAAGAATTTATAAGATGATCTGTATCATCAACACAATTTTTGAAAAATTATCACCCATTAACGGATTTGAGAAGTCATTACCACCGATCGTTAGACAGTGGACTAACTGTATTTATAGTGCATACAATCACTCTATTTATATTTAGAGGGAAATGCACACCCATCTCATCTATTTTAAAGTTGGAGAACTCATTCTTTTCCAAACTTTGTATTTCTGGAAATGAAATCGGCTAGGAAACTTTCTAAACCTTTTATATACTCTATTTTGAAACTACAAAATGACATGAAAACTTGTCATCTATGAAGCCTTATGTATTGGGGTGTATTTGGTAATTTATTGAAAATCAAAGATTGTATCTGGATATTATCGGTTTGCACTTTGAAAGGTCCTTGATATAAGAAGAGAGAGAATTTTTGAATCCCTTTTATGATGGCTAGAAATGTTTTCTCATGGGTTGTATCGTTGACCACAGTTTGACCGAAAGTACCACTCGGATACCTGCATATCTCATTGAGATCGGTTTTAACTAGTGCTGCCCAATAGAGATCTGAAACATCCATCTGTATTAGCAATTTATCATTTTCATCTAAAAGTTTTAATTCAGGCAATATTTTATATTTTTCCTTTAGGTTTTTAACAATTTCTGTATGTTAATTGTTCCATCTTCTAGTATTATTTTTTTGAAGTAATTTTTGTATTTCATGCTTCTTTTTAGCTCGATTTATTATGAATCCCTCATCACAATTTAAACAACCAAGGAATTTTTCAATTTGATTTCTGTTTTTCAATTTATCAGGAAATTCACAGATTTTCTTAGATAAATGGGGTTGAAATAGTATTCCTTCTTATTTATCTTTAACCCTAGATATTCTATTTCTTCTTTACAAATTATAGCCTTCCTTTTGAATAAGACTATACCATTATTTTTACAAATTTTAGCAAATTGGAGTAGGTGAGTTTTATGTTCTTGTAAAGTATTAGAAGCAATTAAAATGCCGTCAACATAAACGACCAAAAAGTGTTTATATTTATTAAAGATTTTATCCACTCTTCTTTGATATATAGAAGGTGCATTCTTTAATCCAAATGGCATAACTAACCATTCAAACTTTCCTTGAGGAGAAATAAATGTTGTATATTGTATACTTTCAGGTTCCATTTTTATTTGCCAAAACCCTGAAGTACAATCAAATTTAAAATAATATTTCTTTCTTTTAACCAAGTTTATTAAAACTTCTTTATTAGGGAGATAATAACTATCTGACCTAGTGAAATGGTTTAGTATTTTATAATTTATTACCATTCTAGATTTTCCACACTTTTTCTCAACTTCATTTTCAACCATGAAGGTTGGGCTACTAAAAGGACTATTACTCTTTCTAATTAAAGGTGAAATTTTATTTAATAATTCATTTATTTGTTTATCAAATTCCTTTCTATCCTTTTTAGTATATAACATATGTCTTTCCTTTATAACAATATTTTCAGTTAACTTTATTTTTGCCTTTAGATTTGACTCATTTTAAAAAGCCAGATGATGATTAATATAATTTTCTTTTATCTGTTTTATTACGTCTTCAAGAGTTATCCTTTTTATTGTTATATTGTGTATTTGATTGGAATTTTATCATACGGTCCACCAAGCTTCGCTGGCTGAACTCTGAATGGTTCATTTATTGTTGGTAACTTTAGATAATGATTACATTTAGTTTTTAGTATTATAGAATACAAATTCTGTGAATAAAATTGAAATTGTTGTAGGAAATCATTTCCTAATAATATATCAGTTTCAAGAGAGTTATATTCATAAATAGTATTTATTAGAACAATTTTACTTCATAATATAACATTTACTTTATCTGTCTTTTTATTAATGTGTTCGACTTGACCCGTAACACTTTTTATCTTTATATTTCTATTCTCTTGCCATTTAGTATAGAGAAAGGATTTAAACAAAATTATTTGTTAACCATTATATATTAAGGCACAGGTTGTTATATTAGTATCTTGTACTGTTATCAGTACAAAGACATTTAAAGAAAAATCAATTCCCTTCATATTTTTTACAAAAGATTTTTATATTTCCTATTTGTTCTTCTATCATAGGTAATTTATTGTTGCTAGACATTCATCATTAATTTCTAATATGGTTTATCTTGATAGATTTTACCATAATTACTATTTGAAAAAGCATATATTGCTCTATTGTAAAAGGTAAAAGCTTGACTTTTATCTCGAAGTTTTACATCCTTCAAATGTTGAAAGTGTAAACTTAGAGTATATTCTGATCATGTATATCAACACTATATCTAGGATAGTAGTCAAATCGAAATTGTGAATAAATCAAATTTTCTTCGACCGTCCCTAGATGACTTTTTTAGTGTCTTTAAACCTTTGGTCATGTAATGAAATTACCATAGGGCTTTCTATTCCATCTTTAAATAAAGCTTTAACTAGGATTTGAATCCTGCCATGATAGACATATTTTATCTTCTTTCTAAAGTCTTTATTTTTTATTTTGTTTAAAACTTGATTTATTGAAGATTTAGTAAGAAAATTTAGTTTAATTTTCCCTTTAGTATGTTCAACATTTATGGATCTTTCAACAGCATGATAATCATATATATTTAATTTTTCTCTTTTTATTAAATTACCAAAAGTCATTAGAATACTTTTGGTAGGATTAGTCGCATCGAGTTTTAATCCTTTTATTTTTGCTAAAGTTTCTCGATCAAAGGTTATCCGTTGAGCATAACCTTCGGATCCTTCATAAACTTCTATTTTTTTATCTGAATCTTTAGTTTCTATTATTTCTTTATTCATTTTCAGAATTACTAGAATAATCTTCTTCTTCAATATATATTTCTTTATCTATATAATTCTCTATATCTGAAACTTCAGATAATTCATCTTGAAGTTCGATAAATTCGGCTTCAATACTCTTAATCTTTTTAGGTGTTTTACATTCTGGTGATTTATGTCCAATTTCTCCACAATTCCAATATTGGCATTGCGAAAGGTTTTTATTTCTTTTATAGTTAGGATTTCTTTTAAAATACCTTCTTTTTGGTTTTATATGTTTCTTTTGAAAATTATTGTATTGTTTACACTTCTTTTTATGAAACCTTCTTTCTTTTTATTAAATCTTTCTTTATTGCATCCCCATTGACTGAGAACCTCAAATTTATTACAATATAAAGGTGAATTTTTTTTACTTCTTCAATATAAATCTTGAGATTTACATAATTTATTTAATTCAGAAAAAAAGAAACTAATCCTTTTTCCTAGAGTTGAGCTTGAATCTTTTTTTTTCTTCCTTCCATTTAGTCATTATATATTTATTCCAAGAATGTGGAAGTTTTAAAAAGTACATATTGAGATATATACTTTGATCTTTATTACTATAGTATTGTGTATAATAATATTCTTTAAATTCACATGTATATTATTTTAGATTCTTCATACTACAAATTCTAAGGTTTATTAAATTAGTTCTTCCTTCTTCTTTTTCTTTAGAACTTTCCTTATCAGGTTCTTGCCAATTTTCTACTAGAAATTCACTAAAGAGATAGACAACCAAAATTTCAATTCCTTTATGTGTATTATCTATTTGTTTAATCTGCACATTTCTTTTTATTAAAGCTTTAGTGTTTTCAGTTAATCCTTGCCACCAATTGAAAACAATTCCATCAAAGGTAGCGATTAAATAATCTATTTGTCTATTTGAATTCCATGTATCATCGCGTTATATATAAAAAAAAACTTTTATAGTATTTGCCCATGAAATTATCGCTTTTTTAGTGTCTTCTTTTCAATCTATATTTAATTTAGAACCTCCATGATTTATAGGTTCGCTATAATTATTATCTGGAGTAAATTAATCTAATTGTTTGTGATATTTATCTTTCTTTATGTGATCATAATATTGTCTTTTATATTTAGGAATAGGTATCATATCTGATTCGTCTAAATCCATATTTTCTATTTTTATCATACCACTTGGGCCTCCAGTTATATTATTTGTGTTTACTAACACTTCATATTTCTCTATTTCAGAAAGATCTATTTTTTCAAATTGATCAATCAATTCATTAATTTCATTCATATTTATATGTCTCAGATTCAGAATTTTGTTCTTTAGGTGGATTAGATGATGTAGATATTTCTTTACCTTTATCATCTTTTTTAAGGGCTTCTTCTTCAGCTATGATTTTAGGTAATTCAATATTAATCATATATGCATCAAAGAAATTTGGATGTACAGTTTTTTTAACAGTTTTTATAAGCTTAATTATAATCTCTCTTTCTTTATTTTCTTGTCGAATTTATTTTTCTTTAAACAGGTATTCTTTATCAAGTCTTCAATGTTTGAATTACAAATCTTTAAGATTTGAATCTCTGCTTTTAATTCTTTAAGTTCCTAACTTAGAACATATAATAATTCAAGTATTTTATTCATTCCTATATTTAATTCTTCAATATTTTTATTTATTTTATCCATTTGTATTTTTTATATCTATCCCAATGTATTTGAGCATTTTGTTGGGTATCTTTTATCTTTTGTTTGCAGCTTTGTATTTTTTTTTTGTATTCTCTTCTGTTTTAATGTGTTCATATTTTCGATTATATTTTTTGAGAATTGTATTTAAATTCAAAATTAGATTTATACTTTGTATCCATCGTTTAAGATGTTTATTTGTCTTCATGCTCGACTAAGCACATCAAGACCTTCATTTATTTGTTTTATTTTTGTATACAAATAAGAAATTCTTAAAGAATTTATTTTATGATAAACAGGACCCCTTGATAAGATAAAATCCAGCTCTTTTTTGAATTTATTCAATTCAACTAGAAGCCTATGCTGTGTATAACTAGGCATTGCTAAGTAGAATCATTACATCTCGAATATTTTTACAACAATTTAACTTTCTATTGAAACGTTTCTTTATTTTAGTATTGAATGGATAGAGTTTCTCTATAGTCTTATTCTTTTCCAACTTTAGATATTGCTTGTATTTTCTATCAAAGTATGGAAATCCTTCTGTATATTGGAACAATCGACTCTTCATGGTGAAGGTAAATGCCAATCAGTTCATCACATGAAAAATCGCTAGATAAGAGATCAAAATGTAAACAATCACTGAAATCTTAAATCAGATAAATAAGTAAATAATTCTTTAGTTATTGAGAGATTTATAATTGAAAGTTTTAAAAATTTTAAATATTCCATGAGTTTTTATAGCTTTTTATGTTTTTATAAATTTTTATTGATCTTTATGGCTTTGATACCAATTTTATGTGGGGTTTTACTTGATTTAACTTTATGGATTTAAGAACATTAGTGAGTAACATTAAAACTTTAAGACTTAAGTTTGACAACATCTCAAAGATGGTTGGGAGTTTCAATGTTTTAAACATGATTTTAAAGAAATTTTATAGGTAAAAATGTACTAAAATGATCAAAAATACTTTAGGAGGGGTTTTAGTGAAATAAAGGTTAAAATTTGGATTTTTAAGAAAACACACCGTCCCGGATGAACATTAAAACCGAGGTTTGAAAAGGTAATCTAGGTTATTTTAGAAAATTTTTAAAAAAATAGGTTATGTTAAAATTTTGAAAATAAAAAAGGTGTAAAATAAAAATATCTTCCTTATATGCATAATATGTTGACCATGATTAAAAGTAGGGATGACAATGGATTGAGTCAAATATAGGTATGGACAAACCCGAGACCCAACCCGCAAGTATTGTTCTAGACTCGGGACCGGTTGCAGACCTGGCCGGTTAGACCCATTGAACCCGTCGGGTTCCTAAACCTGTCCAAATCGGCCAAACCAGTGTACCTGACAAACCCGCCCCAATAATTGAAAATTTTATTTTCTTACAATTTTTTTTTGAAACAACCATATTAACTTGTACAAGAAACCTAATTAAAGAAAATATTCAAACTGTTCATGAAGCCTAATATATTTGTTGGCATCAAAATTTTGAGATAAATTACCAATCAATAGTCCAAATAAAATGGCTATTAAATTGGGTCTCAATTTCAAGTCCATACGAAATTTAAGCTTTATGAATTGATTAATTTAAAATAAATAATAATTTTACATGTTTGGATTAGTTATTTGGGCTAAAATATTTTAGTAGGCCCATCAAGTATAAATACTGGGGGTGTGCACCGAAAATGAACCGAACTGACTAAAAACCGAGGCAATCACGAGTAAGTTTGGTTCAGTTTTAATTTTTAAAGTTTCAATTTTCAATTTCTTCAGTTTTTAACCACGGTTAAACCGAAAAAACCTGAAAATCAAAATTATTCAGTTTTCAGTTAACTGAGAAAACCAATTTATTTTAATTAATAGTATAAAAAATAATTATTTAATAATAATAATTGGTCAAGGTTTTGGAGTGTTATTTTGATGTAATTTGATGTTAACCTTGCAAGTTTTGATGTTATTTTGGAATTTGATATTTGGTTGCAAGTTTGATACAATTTGGAGTGTTATTTGGAATGATTTTATGTAAAACTTTGTGTAATTTGAAGCGATTGTGACTCTAGTAGTAGTAGGTTATCATTTTCAATTTTCATGGGTTTCAGTTCTCAGTTTTTTTGAGTTTTCGATTTTTTGGTTTTTCAGTTTTCTTAATTTTCTTTCTATTGTTTAACTTGTATTATTTTATTTTTCGATTTTTTGGTTAAAGCCCAAAAAAAAAATGCAACCGAATTGTGCATTCGGTTCGATTTTCAGTTCGCAATTTCAGAAAACCAAATTGTTTAGTTAACCAAACTAAAAAAATCGAACACACAGTTTTAATCGAATGCACACCCCTAATAAATATGTGTTAAATGATCTCCAAACCCAAGCCTAGGCCCAAGAAGAAGACAAATGCCAAAGGTTCATCTCGTGCCTATAAATAGAGCACTTGAAGAGAACATAAGATCAAACCAAGCTCTGAAGTTTCCTAGTTTTTGCCACAACGAAGTGCTACTGCCCCAAAGCCCGACGCCTTATTAAGGCATCAAAATTCCCTCCACACAACTGATTCAAGTGCAAGCTTTCAGCCCTTAAATCAAAGTTCAAGAGAGAAGAATCGAATGATTGATATTTTGTTAGAGATTGTAACCACATATATTTAATTTCAAATATTTAGTTTGTCCATATATTACTTTTCTTGTAATTTTATTGCAAACACGAAATTTGCATGAACAATATTATAAAACCATATTTGTATATTATAAATATATTATTTAATACACACACACACACAAGTGTGGTTCGATTTAGGTGTAGGTGGACTCGAGACTTGATTGTCGAATTTGAACTTGCCTTAAGAGGGTTGGGTCCGAGTTGGGGACCCACCAAACCCGAGCCCGTTAAAAAAAAATAAAATAGAAACTCACATTTGAGACCTACCAAGAACTCGCCTCAATTTCCCAAATAAATAAATAAATAAACTATTACCTCGCCTCAATCCTTCCCCAATCCCCACCCTCGGTGCCCTGGACTCGAAAACAAGTGTCTGAAATTAGGCCACTACTCTTTTTGTGAGTTTTTTTAGAATTAATTTTATTACCAGTTATAGTAAAAAGAGTTAATAATACTATTGTTTCATTACTTAAAAAAGTTCTATTGTGATTAAAGTTTTTTAATTAGAACTGATATGATTTTAGTAATAATATTAATAAATATGATTATAATAAAATAAGAGTTGCTTTAAAAGTTAAATGTTAATTTAACTAATCGTAACACATAACTATGATGATAAAGATGAGGAACGCATATATAACTAAAAAAAAAATAGTAAATAAGTACACTTAATGTATGTATAAAATATAAACAAAATACAATCTAATTACGAGCTAAATACTACTAGTATAAAATTAATATTTAATAAATTTTTTAAATGTATATATAACTACTTTGATATATTTATTCAAATCATAATAAGTAAATAAGAACTAGTATAAAATAAAATAAAGTTGTATAATTGAAAAATATAAATAAAAAAGAAAGTAGAATAAAATATAGAAAAGAGAAGAGTGGCGAGAATATAAAAAGAAAATACAGTAACATGTTGGAGAAAGAACAGAGAAGAGAGGAAAAAGAAAAAAAAATGTTTTGACCAAAAAGTTTAAAGCTAATTACTTCGCGAGGCTAGTATTTTGTTAATAGTAAGGATTCTACTAAAAATAATTTATGGATAATTACCCTCACATTTTCTGAATTTAGGTAAAATTATAAATAAATTTCTCTTATTTTGAAAATTGTCAATACTCCTTGAGTTATGTTCCCTTATTACTAAATCAAACAAAAAAGCTATAATGTTCTTTTCCTCTAAATACTTGCACTACAAAAAAATGTATTTTTTGTGACAAAAAATTTGTGAGGAGATTTGATTTTGTCACATAAACATACCATAATGTGACGAATCGTAATTTCGTCACATTAAATTGTGTTTTTTAAAACAAATTGAATTTTCCTCACAATAACTATTTCTAATGTGAGGAAATAGAATTTTTCTCACATTAACTATGACTAATGTGAGGAAATAGAATTTTCATCATGAAAAAGATTTTTTTTTCCTCACAACAAGTTAACAACATGAGGTTATAAAAACAATTCCTCAAAAAATATCTAATTAATATTTTTCCTAATTTCCTAAAGCAACTAAATGGAGAAATATTATAAAAGACTATTTAAAAAAATATCAAATGAATATTTTGCATGATATCCCCAAAAAAAATTAGATGAATCAAAAGAAACCCCAAATATAATTTTGTTTGTAATTTTGACATTTTCAGGTATTTTTATAGTGATTAAAAAAATCAAAATTTAGTAAAATAAATAAATTTAAAAAATAAAAAAGTTAATAAAATTTGTTCTCATAATTTAATATATATATATGTGTATATATATAGCGCTCATTATAATGATCATCTATCACCTATAATCTTAGTTAGTTAAATACCAGTCAACTAATATTTGACGTTCAACATGTACGTGTACCTATTATAAATATTTTTCAAAATTTAAGGTAAGAAATTAGCTCAATAATATGCAAACAACTATTATACGATTTATTAAAATATTCTAGAGTAAAAATACGGCTTATTTAATATTATGTTCACATAAATTATGTTTTATGTAATTTATATAAAAAAGATTATTTAAAAACTAATAATTAAATTATTTAATTTATAATCATCATATAAATTATATATAATTATATATATAATAATTAATATTTTTATGAAGTATTACAAAATTGTCTTTTATATAATATTCAATTAATAATTATAATAAATTTTGATATATTACACCAATAAATATTGTTCATATATTATAAATTTAAAATGAATATAATAAATTTCATAAAATGACGTATTACTTCATCAAGTATTAAACATGTTATATTAAAAGTATATATATTATTCGTTGAGTTTAGAATTTGTATGAAAAATAAAAGTATTTTTTTTAAGTATTCATAGGAACGGGTACTATATGGGTATAGTACGTGTTTTAACAAACATAACTTATAATTGTTTGAATTTAATTAATCAATACATAATTAAAAAATAAATAAAATTAAAATTAATAAATTAAGGTAACAAATAAATAAGAACAATAAAATTACAAAACCATCAAGAAAATTGCAATTGGCATAATGGTTGCACTTCATTCAACTATATCCAAGGTCAGGGGTTCGACTCCCCTTGGGAGCCACTAAAGAGCAGTCTTGCGCGGTTAGCGGAGATCGGGGGTTCGAATCGAGTTTGGAGCAAAAAATATAATATTTCCACTAAAATACATTTTTTGTGAGGAAAAAGCATTTCGTCACATATGTTTTTTGTGACGAAAAAAACAATTCCTCACAATAACCTTATGCGAGGGCCATTTTGTGAGGAAACTGTGACGAATTTTTTTCGTCACAAAAACGTTTTTGTGACGAAATTTGGATTTTTTGTGATAAATATTTTCATCACAATAAATCAATTTTTTTGTAGTGTTGTAAGGGAAAATTACTCTCACTTTCCGTAATTTTTGGCAAAATTATAAATAACCTCCTCTTGTTTTGAACATGAATAATACCTCGCCTCACCGTCGTATCGCCATTATCTAGATGGTGAAGTTACACACCATTTTTTTCATCTCCTTACAATAAGCACCTTCTAAATTTCAAAATCTTACAATAAAAAAGCGTATTTCAGTCCTCAAAAAATGACGAAAAAAATTGACCGAGTGCATTTTTGATAATTCACTAACGATATGGGGTTTTTTTTTGTAAACGTTGATATATGTCAAGTGGGTATAGGTAATTTTCGAAATAAAATGGAGTTATTTGTAATTTTACTTGATCTCAGGGAGATTAGGATAATTATCCCAATAATTTAAACTAATCTAAATATGTTGTATAAATTACCCAAACTCAATTCTCGAACTTAAAAGTTTCCAAAATCTCCACTTAAAGAGAGTGTTTGGAGAAACTTCTACTCATAGCTTTTAAACTTTCAGGCGAACCAAAAAAAATAAAAGGGCAATGAGTGTTTTATTTTTTAAATTTTACTTTGAATTGCCTAAAAGACCTAGAAAAACACCATAACGGTAGTCCAAGGACAAGAGCAGCATCCTCAGGCCAAAAAACTTGGTGGACCAAGGCCTCATCCAACTCCCCAAGCCCATTGTGTAGTTAACTCACCTGTACTAGCTCTAGATGAGCCATAGAAAGTCGTAGTGGCTGGAAAGAGATTGGTTTGTACAACCACTGATCCTCCCAAATGCGAATGCCCACACCAGACCCCACTCTTCAACGAGAACCCCGTTTGATGATGGGCACAACCTCTAGGATACTACGCCATGTGAAGGATGCAGCTTTGCCTCTCCTTGCTTCAAGCACCTCCGTATCTGGGAAATAACGACTCTTAAGCACCTGTATCAACAAACAATCTGGTCTTGTAATAATGCGCCACACTTGCTTGGCTAGTAATGCCAAATTTAATGCCTTAAGGTTTCGGAATCCCATCCCGCCATTGGTTTTGGGCACACAAATTTTGTCCCATGATAACCAGTATGTTCGGTTTGTTGATACACTGCCCTACCAGAACTGCGCTACCATACTCTCAATTTCTCGTACAAAGGTGATTGGTAAAAGGAAACATCCCATTGCGTATGTTGGGATCACCTGGAGTACAACTTTAATAAGAATCTCCCTCTCTGCTACTGACAACTTCTTTTCTGACCACCCCTTCAGCCTCTCCTGGATGCAGCTCTAAATATTCGCGAATACACGTTTTTTGGATCTACTTATGACAGCCGTCATTCCCAAGTACAAATCATGCTTCTGAATAATAGGCACCCCTAACATGCTTGCTAGTCCTTCCTGCACCTGTCGTAGGACATTATGACTGAAAATAATTGCGGACTTCTGAAAATTCACCATTTGGCCTGACACCCGAGCATACTGTTCAAGAATCTAATGGATACTCTTCGCCGCCACCTCTGTTGCTTGACGACAAATAAGGGTGTCGTCAGCAAACAGAAGATGTGAGATTCTCGGCGCAGAGGATGCTATTCGAACCTCCTGCAATCAACCTATTCTCTCATTGTTCGCCAACATACAACTCAATACCTCTGCACATAACAGAAAGAAGTAAGGGGAAAGAGAGTCTCCTTGACGGATCCCTCTTCCCGACACAAGATATCCACTCAACATGAACGAATAGGTGATGGATGTGATGCATCGCATGATCATATCAACAACTCGACGGTAAAACCCTAATTTAAGCAAAACCCTCTCCACAAAATACCACTCAACTCTATCATAAGCTTTGGACATATCAAGTTTTAATGTGAAAAACCCCTCCCTTCCTCTCGTTTTATTATTTAGGAAGTGATTAACCTCAAATGCAACTAAAATAATATCAACAATAAGTTTACCAGGTACAAACTCAGATTGAGTAGGGCTAATAAGACGGGATAAAAGCGGCTTTAATCTATTTGCAATAGTTTTAGAAGCCAACTTATACACAACATTACACAAACTAATAGGTCTGAACTGTGTAACCATCTCAGGATTCGAGCATTTTGGGATCAACAAAATATGCGTGAAATTCATTAGATTATTAAAACATCCCTTATTCAAAAAAGCTAAGTCATAGTCCACAACACTATTTCCAACAACCCCCTAATATTTTTGAAAAAGGATAGGAGGAAAACCATCTGGGCCAGGGGGCTTCAAAGGGGACATAAGAGAAAGGGAATGAGATACCTCATCGGCTGTGAACGGAGTAAGCAATACCCTATTTGCTGCATCATCCACTCGAGCCCCCATCACCTCTAGAACCGTATCAATCTCATGACTTTTTGGCTCCTCAGATGTAAAAATTTTTGAGAAGTAACTCTGAATAATACCCTGAACCTCCTCCTCGGTCTCGTAATTGCGCCCAACCTTGTTTCTTAATTTCTCAATACGATTTACCCGATATCGTTTCGAGACATAAGTATGAAAATATGCCGAATTTTGGTCCCCTTCGTGTAACCAATGTAACTTACTACGCTACTTCCATTTAATCTCTTCCAACAAGCTTAGCTCCTCCTCCCGAACCCGGAGTAAATGCTCTTTATTTCGACTTTCTTCTGTTCTCGGCATATCTTTAAGAGTTCTTAACTCACCCTCGATGCCCTGTAACTCACTCTTAGCTTCGTTTAACTGTTTACTCTACTGAACAAGCCCCAATTTACACTCTTGCAATCTACCCCATACATCCTCAGTTGGCTCATTCACCTCCCGTTTCTCTTACCCGTTTCGAATCACGTCCTCACACTCTTCCTCTTTGATCCACACAGCTTCAAATCGAAATGGGCGCTAACTCGAACCTCCACCTCGCCTCTGGGGAACCAACTCTAGCAAAATTGGGCTATGATCGGAGCACGACGTCTCCAAGTGCATAATGCGATAGCTTGGGAACATACGCATAAATGATTGACAAGCGCATGCTTGATCCAAATAAACTCGAATTGAACCCAGTTCCAGCCGATTATAACACCACGTGAACCTGGCCCCAATATAACCCAAATCCATAAGCCCCGTCTCAGCCATCATGTCCCGAAAGGCCTGCATTTGAGCTTCTGGTCTTGGCCCTACACCTAATTTCTCATCCAAGTGCATAATTTCGTTGAAATTGCCAAGACAGACCCAAGGCCTTCTCGATTGATTCCCTAGCTACCTGAGCAACCTCCAACTCTGCCAGCTATTCTATAACGTGGGCTCACCATAGAAACCTGTAAGTCTCCACTTCTACCCATCGATGCCTTGTACAGTGGCATCAATATGATTCCTAGAATAGTTTTGAACTGTTACATCCACTCGTTTATCCCATAGCAACGCTAAACGTCCACTTTTGTCGGCTGAATCAACACACACCCCAAACCAATTAAGCCTACTCTTGAGTCTCTCAATTTTAGCATGCCGACACCTAGTCTCTGAGAGAAAGACTAGTGAGGGGGCGACCTTATGCTACTGTACTGGATGGTCTTTATGCTATTGGACATGGAGAGCAGTCGCAACTCATACCAGCTTCAAGAATAAATACACTTAGATTTCATGAAATTATCAACATTACAGATTTTTATGATATTATCTATCAAGGCTATCATGAACAGGTTATCATGCACTGACACTTCAAAAATCAGTCGTATAGGGTCCAATGCATGTTAAATAGAACAATAGTGTGCTCATAGATTAAATTAAATTAAAAATCCACACTTGTTGGACTAGTGTAATTTCGGGACAATATATATTTTTCTTCGATGTTCCGACCATCTATTTATATTTTTTTAATTTTATTTATATCGTGTCCATCAAAATTCTATTGAAATTTGCTGGAATTTTCATATTTGAAAGGGTAATTTTAGGCAGATTTTCAACTAGACACTTTTTATTTTATTTCTTTATTTTTATCTTTCGCCGGGATCCCAACAAAACCTTTTTTCTATTTATTTCATAAATTCGACATGTGTCTGATGGTTTTTTTGTTGGACAATGAAAATATAAATATTTTTATTTTTAAAAGTACTTTTTTCCCTACTTCAAATCCCAAATCATCCAACAGTCAAATAAAATTAAAATTGTCTGTTGAGAACAATTGTCGATATTAATACATACAAAATACAAAAATTTAAAATGTTTTACAAAGATAATTTAAATTATTAATAAATTCTTAATTTTCGGTGGCGGCCAATCAATTCTCCACAAGACAAGTTCATAAAATAAAAAATTTAAAAATATTTACCGACATGATTGTTCCGTCGCAAATTAATGGAGAAAATAGCACCTTTATTCACACCAAGAAAGCACCAATCCCAACGGATTTGAGGCTAATTGGCGATGGACTTAGAATTTTTTGTCATTTGCAGGCAATGCGGAAGAATTATATAGAAAATTTCTTAGGGATTTATTTCACTTGAAATTTCGTCTTTTTCTAGTAGTAAACATAACAACTTCCAAATCTTGTCATTGCACTACTACGCTACACTGCATGATTGGATATATAACATATGTCCACAGGAACATAATTTTTTTTAATCTTTTTATTCAACAAACGTGCAAAAGTTATTACATTATTTTGGCACACATATCTCTCTTCAACCACCCAATACACTCCATTTGGCATAGCGTGAAATTGTCCAAAAGTGCATAACAAGAGAAAAAAAATGGCCACTATTATTAGAACGGGGATTGAAAAAAGTTGCATATTCTAGATGGGCAGTTGGAAAACGAATATGCACTCCACCCTTTGGCAAGTGAAAAGTCCGGCATACTTCCTAATGGAAATTTCGTGATAATCTCCATCTGAATAAGAGAAGTTTACATGAGATTTTTTAAAAAGAAAAATACATATTTTTTGAAAAAAATCAACAAAAAATCATATTTGATCCGACGTTCAAACAAACTCCTAAGAAAAGATCAAAATTTGTTTTTTTTTTTTTTCGAAACTATCAAGGTTAGTTTTAAATAAAAATATATTTTATAGTTTTTTTTTACTATATTCAAATACAAAGTTATTAGACTTAAAAAGAATTCTACTGCAAAAGGCACAGATCTAAAAACATTTTTTTTAAGCCTATGCCCTAAATAGATATTCAATTTTTTTTTTATCGCAACATACATATCCAATTTAATTATGAATTCATGAAACAGTATGATGATCTAATAAAAGAAATAATGATATTTGTCATATACGATTTAAATAATCTCAACCTAACTAAGTATATATTTATATATCTCGAACCCTACATAATATACATATACAGTTGTTCTATACTTGTAGCATAGAGATTTAAAATAGAGCTATAGTTCTTAGAGATTGTTTGTTTATATTTTCATTTCATTTTTTTTTCTTTTTCTCTTGGAAATGGATAGTTTTCAGAGTTGAAAATCAGAGTGGAAAACTAGAAATATATTTGGATATATAGTTTGAATGAAAGTGTTGATTGTATAAGTATGGACCAGAATTATGTTTGTCTACAATGTTTCAGAATGAAAAAATTTAATCCATCGTCCATACCAAGCGGATCAGTGCAAGATATGTGTATTGATAGATTGTTAGAATACGAAAAAAAAAAATTAAATTTTTTTTCCCCCTTTATATCATAATTGTTTCATTTATGATCACCTACTAATTCATATGTCATGTATTGGTAAATGTTACAGAGAATATAGGCTATTTGTATTTTTTAAAATACATATATATTAGTACTTTAGAATATATTAAGTTTATTTAATTATTATTGTGATATCTGTAATCTGAACATTCCATATTTTCTAATAGTAAAATATTAAAAAACAAATCCACTTATAAAATAAACAAATTGAACTATAGTAATTTAGTAACTTGAATTTCAAAATTAAATATAAAAATTTGAGATTGTAGCCACTTGCACACAATAATTAATCCTTTAATTGTCACTATTAATAATTACTGATACTTGTCGGGTTAAAGATTTTTTTTGTTGCTAAATGTTACAACCCCATTGAACTATTAACCTCACCGTTGATCTACTTGTTGAATGACAAATATTATATACTTTAGATTTGATTTATTGAATATTTTAATAAAAAAATTTGAAAATTAAAATTAAAATCAAATCAAATTTGAATGAAATCCCACGAGTAAGGAGCTTTATTATTTAGTTTTAATTTTTTTTTATATATATTTTGGGACTTGATCAAATAATTATTATCTTACACACTTTAGTTGAAACGTCAAGATATAAGATCCCGTCCAAAAATACATCCAATGGTAAACATAGTTACTGCTCTGATCAGCATAAATAGAGGAGTACCTGTTTGGTTTCTTCATCAAAAGCTTCACTTATTGAAACGCTGTAATTGCTTCCATGGCAGCAGCCACCTCCGCCGATGCTCTGCCGCTCAACGGCCGTGTAGCTATAGTAACCGGAGCTAGCCGCGGAATCGGCCGTGTAATCGCGATCCACCTTCATTCCCTCGGCGCGAAGCTCGTACTGAACTACGCTTCCAGCTCAACCCAAGCCGATCTCTTGGCTTCTGAGCTCAACTCCAAAGCCGCCGATGAGAATCGTCCTTCTCCATTCGCCGTCGCCGTCAAAGCCGACGTATCAAATCCAGACGACGTGAAATCGCTCTTCGATCGAGCCGAACAGGAATTCAACGCGCCGGCTCACATCCTCGTGAACTGCGCCGGTGTTTTGGATCCGAAGTACCCAACCGTAGCCAACACGACAATCGAAGACTGGGACACGATATTCAACGTGAACACCAGGGGTGCGTTCCTCACCTGCCGTGAGGCGGCGAATCGGGTGGCCCGAGGCGGCGGCGGGAGGATAGTCCTGGTATCGACCTCGGTCGTGGGGGCGGCGCTGCCGGGATATGCTGCGTATGCGGCGTCGAAAGCGGCGGTGGAGACGATGACGAAGATAGTGGCGAAGGAGATGAAGGGAACCGGAATAACGGTGAACTGTGTGGCGCCGGGGCCGGTGGCAACGGAGCTATTTTTCGCCGGTAAAAGTGAAGAAACAGTGAACAGGCTTGTGGATCTTTGTCCGTTGGGCCGATTGGGGCAGCCCAATGATATTGCCCCATTTGTTGGGTTTTTGGTTAGTGATGCTGGGGAATGGGTTAATGGGCAAGTCATTAGAGTCAATGGTGGATTTGTTGTTTAAACTTTAAACCTATTTCTTTCTCAATTTGAAACTTGTTTCGAACGACGCTGGCTAATTTATTGCATGGGTTTGAGTTGAAATTGGTGGAGGGGACGAAGCCTGAAGATATAAGCATGGGGGAAGAGTATGGCCTCACTACACATCCTAAAGAGCCTCTTGGCATTATCATGGAACCTACACTCCCTTCCCATCTTTATTGAATTATGATAAGAATAAACTTGTATAATAAAGATGATCTTGATGGATTTGGATTATTATTGTTGAAACAAGTTGAATGATGTATATATTTTTTTGATACGTTAGTTGAAAATAAATACTGGTTATTAATTAATGGGTAAATTTCATTAAAACACCCATGTGGTTTGATTAGAATATTAAAAAAAAATCCCTCCAATTTTAAAAATACGCAAAAAATCCTCATGGTTTGAGATGGAAAATTCTTGCACAGACTTACTTTGATCGTACCCAATCAATCATATAATAAGTGTTAATATGCTTGTCATATAATTGGTCACTCTCTTTAAACTGTACACCAATTACATGACAAGTATAAAATACTCATCACGTGATTAGTTTTGATGTGGCCGAAGTTGGTGCGGATAAAAATTTTCTGTTTGGAATACCCCGCAAAAAATATCTTTTTCCGACAAAATTATTGGAGAATGAAGTGCACGTGCTGTAAATGCAAAATTTTCAGTATTCTGACATATTCTCAACCACAAAATGCGTACATATGACTTAATATGCTCCTTTCCTTTTGAATTGAAAAATACTACTCATTTGTACAAAAATAATTGAAAAATCCTATGATCTTCTAACATTCTGAACAAGGTTCGCAAAACTTACAATTCGAATACAAAAAATTTACGATATTTTTTATTTTCACTAAAAAGTTAAGCATTAGTAATATTTGAAATTAAAAAGTTTCCAATAAATATTAGAAATCAAGCAAAATATTTAAAAATCTTATACTACTAAAATAACAAAAAAAAAATAATAATAATAAAACAATGAAAATAAGTAAAAAAAATCTAACTTTTTTTTTTCCGTTTTCCTTAAAAATATTTGCTGTCTTCATCATGTTCCTAGGTGGAGTTCAACCAAAACAACTTTTTGTTCATTTTGTCTTTTTCTGTCTTTTACTATAATTTTGCTATCTTCATCATCTTCCTGGGCAAACCCCACCATCATCGTCTTCACCCCTCTTTCACATGCCATGAAACCCCAGCACCTCCGCCCCCAAAAACCAGATCTCTTCCACCATGTCCAAATATGTGTGTATCTGTGAACTGTGCGTATATCTATGTGCGTGAGCTCTGTGTGTGTTATAGTTATCTGTGTTCATTCTGTGTTGTGTTTGTACATGTATAAAGATGAATAACATCTATATATATTATTTATATATAATATATGTTTAATTTATAATTTTTAATTAAATAATATATTTTTATATTCAAAGATCAATTTGGGTCGTTCACTTTTTTTAAGTCAAGATCCAACAATCTTAATAATATAGGCATAATAGGCATTTTGATGTAAATCTAATGCTGTTAAATTTGATATACTGAAAGGGGAGTGTGGCCGTTGGTAAATGTATAATTAAATTTTATGGACGGCTTTAGAGAAAAAAAAAAAAAAAACATTCATTCCTAATTTTCAAAAATAGAGATGAATTAGACATATGGATGTCTATTTTTTCAAATCAAATGATATTATTCATCCCTAAATTCATCTACTAACGCTAATTGCAACTCACATATGTTTTTTGTTAAATATTTGACGAAAATTCACTCATGAAATGTTAACATATTCGTATATTGTAGGATTCAATGTGAAGTATGCATATATTGTAGGATTCATTTGATTTGGGCTTATAGGGGGACTGGACTCAATGAGAACATGGTACCATCATGTTTGATAATGAGGCTGAGAGAATATGTATCTTACTGACTTAGTCTCTGACCCGGTTTGAGATTCCATAAGTTGGCCCAGTACAGTCGGCCCATGGGGGTAAGTATTGACGTCTCTCAACAACTCGGCATTTATTAAGGACCCATAAATTACCAAAATATCCTGAAAGGTAAGCAGGCAATTACTTAACAACCCACTATGAAAAATTTTATTTCAACAAGACGATATTTTTTTCAATGAAGCCAGAAAAGTAATTGGCTAAAAAAAGACTCCACACAACAAACCCTAGCTTTCTCCTTCGCCGCCGTAAAATACAGAACAAGATGTCATTATTTTGGGGTATGCAGGAAAAGTTGGACATTTTATTTAAGCTGTCATTATTATTAATAATTTATGTTTTGACTTAGGATTAGTTGTGGCATCACTTAGGGGTGATGTGTTGTGAATTTGAATATGTAATTACATTGATGAATTGTTACTTTGTCTGTGATGTTCAATTCCATGTCAATGATTTTAGGTACCATTGAAATGATTTTAGATTTCTTCTAATTGGCTTGTGATGTTCAATTCAACGTCAATGATTTTAGATTTCAATCACGATCGACATTTCATTCATATACTTGTTCAATATGCAAGGGATGGTTTTTGTCACCAACGAGGAATTAGGGAAAAAATAGTCGTTGATGTTGATAATGTGCTTAGAAGAATTTTGGTGGGAAAATCTGTTTTTTTTTTCTTTTCAAACTCCAACGGAGGAATTAAACTAGCAATGGAACACAATTACTTAGAATAAAAACTCAAAAATGACATCATAAAATTATACTTAATTTGAAAAAAATTATTTCTAAAAGGACCCTTAAAATTTACAAGCTGAAGGGGAATTGAATTTTCTTACTAGTGAAAAAACAAGAAAAAACTTTGGATAAAGAATGTTAGACAAAAAGAAAAAAAATACTAGTTTGATACTATCCATAATTTGGCAAATTATTGAGGAAAACACACCCAAAAAAAAAACCATGATTAAAACATATTAAGGGCAAAATGGTAAATTTCATATCCAACTTCCCAACTACTTTCAAAAACAAACAAACCATCTAAGCCAATATTAAAGAAGCTAAAAGACAAAACTCCACAAACAAATATAAATATAAATGCATGAGACTCTACTGTGTAGATGATCACTCCTTACCAAACTTCTTAATCAAATGAGTCCATATATGTTGAATGGACGAAATAGGACGGATTGCATTATTATTTACTGATCTGGCGAAGACTGGAGAAAATATGAAAAGATAATCTTAATTATTACTACAAGTTTCAAGTTATTTATGGTCACAAGAAATCGTTTAATTGGTATAACATTGTACGCCGTCCACTACAATTAAAAATATCTACTACATATCACTTTCGGGGATATTTTTCTACAACTTGTACGCCTTCACCAATCAGTTTTGTACTATTGAGTGTGTAATGCCACAATTGAGGTAAGAAAAGGGAACCAATTCAAGTATAAGTACACTGAGCCTCGAAACAAATCCTCTGCTTCTACATAATTAACCATTACTAATGGAGGCCCTATTAGTCTTACTATGCTTAGTTACATTAGCCTTTCTTTCAAAAATAATCTTCAAACGCCCCAAGAAACAGCAAAATCCCCCACCAGGCCCGAAGCCATGGCCCGTGATTGGCAACCTGAACCTGATCGGCTCCATCCCACATCAATCCTTTCACCATTTATCCCGAAAATATGGCGAAATAATGCTACTAAAGTTCGGTAAATTCCCAGTAGTGGTAGCATCATCCCCTGAGATGGCCAAACAGTTCTTAAGAATACACGATCCATTCTTCGCCTCCAGGCCCGCACTTGCTGCCGGTAAATACACCAGCTACAATTACTCGGACATGACGTGGGCACCTTACGGCCCGCATTGGCGACAGGCCCGTAAAATCTACCTCTCGGAGGTGTTCACTCCGAGAAAACTCGAATCGTTCGAGCGTATTCGCGCGGAGGACATCCGAAACTTCATATCTCATCTCTATTCTGTTATGTTTTGGCATAAGTTTTTATCCCACATTGCTTAGTGAACTAAGATGGGAAGTTCCTTAATGTTATAAAAGGACTCTTTCCCTTCTTAGTTTATTATCCCAAAATTTGTACTCTCTTCTCTCAAATTAAAAGAGCAGGCTGCGTGAGTAGTGCTCGGAGACGTAGGCATAATTGGCCGAACTCCGTTATCAATTTTTCGGGTGTGTTCTTTCCTTATCTCTTTTAGTTATTCCGCATTTGATTTGTTTCTTTTCGGTATTAGTATAGTATTCAATATTTATTTGTCGGGTTTATTTATAGTGTATTGTACTATTCATTTGGGTGTATTTTTCTATTCACGTGTATGGTACTGTTCATGTATACACGGGTTTAGGTTGTGATAATATACTGTGCAAGTAAGTTCTGTCTAGGAGACTGGGTTTTAAGTGGGACCATTTGTGACCCCTCCAGCCTTTCCTGGGAATTTATTTGGAATGATAATTTTGTCTAAGGAGACTGCTCAGTAGTCTTTCCTGAAAATTATCGAATCAGTACAATTCACTAGTTGTTGTTTGAGTGGAAAATTACCCGATTTTCCCAACAAGTGGTATCAGAGCCGAAGGTTCGTTCGAGGTCTGTTTGTAATATTGTTTATATTGAATACTATCATTCGAGTCTGTAATGGCGTCAGAAGTTCCACCAACAAATAGTGTTACATCAAATATGACACAAGGGACATCGGCTTCCTCGTCCTCATGGACAAGGTTTCCAATGTCAAGTTTGAAGTTGGCGGTTGAGATATTTGACGGTACTGGCCATTTCGGCATGTGGCAAGGCGAGGTCATGGACTCCCTTTTCCAACAGGGTCTTGACATCGCCATTGAAGAAAAGAAACCAGAATACATAGAAGATAAGGAGGGGAGAAGAGGAAGATCAAAGTCGAAAAGCAGAGTTGCCAAAGATGAGTGTGCTTTCTGTCATGAGAAAGGGCACTGGAAGAAAGACTGTCCAAAGTTGAAGAATAAAGGGAAGGCTCAGCAAGATGCAAATGTTGCAGAATGCAAAAGTGATGCAGAGTCAGATGTCTCTTTGGTGGCATCACTTTCAACATCCCATCCAGACGAGTGGATTTTGGATTCCGGTTGTACCTACCATATGTCTCCCATCAGGGAGTGGTTCTTCGATTTTGAAGAACGTGATGGTGGAGTTGTTTACATGGGCAATGACAATCCATGTAAAACAGCTGGGATAGGTTCAATCAAGCTGCGGAATCATGATGGATCTACAAGAGTTTTGAAGGATGTACGGTACGTTCCGAATTTGAAGAAGAATCTCATCTCTTTGGGGGCCTTAGAGTCAAAAGGCCTAGTTGTGATGATGCGAGATGGAATTCTCAAAGCAACTTCAGGAGCACTTGTGATGTTGAAAGGCGTGAGAAAGAATAATCTGTATTACTATCAAGGTAGTACAGTGGTTGGGACAGTAGCAACTGCAACATCTAGTAGCAAGAAGGATGCAGAGGCGACAAAGCTGTGGCATATGCGTTTGGGACATGCTGGTGAAAAATCCTTGCAAATTCTTGCTAAGCAAGGATTGTTGAAAGGTACGAAGACTTGCAAATTAGAATTTTGTGAGCATTGTGTTCTGGGAAAACAAAGAAGAGTGAAATTTGGCACTGCCATCCATGATACCAAGGGTATTTTGGATTATGTGCACTCAGATGTATGGGGACCTGCCAAGACTCCATCTCTTGGAGGTAGACATTATTTTGTCACTTTTGTTGATGATTTTTCCAGAAGAGTATGGGTGTTTACTATGAAGAAGAAGGATGAAGTGCTTGGAGTTTTCCTTAAGTGGAAAGCTCAAGTTGAAAATCAGACTGGAAGAAAGATCAAAGTTTTCCGAACAGACAACGGTGGAGAATACAAGAGTGATCCTTTCCTGGAGGCATGCCAAGAGTTTGGCATAGTTCGGCACTTCACAGTCAGAAAAACACCACAACAGAATGGGGTGTCGGAGCGTATGAACAGAACACTAGTGGAGAAAGTTCGTTGTATGCTATCTAATGCTGGGTTAGGCAGAAAGTTTTGGGCTGAGGCTGTGACATATGCTCAACATCTCGTAAATCGTTTGCCATCATCCGCAATAGATTGCAAGACTCCTTTAGAGGTATGGTCCGGGAAACCTGCAACAGATTATGATTCTTTGCATGTTTTTGGTTCTACTGCATATTATCATGTAAATGAATCAAAGTTGGATCCACGAGCAAAGAAGGCTTTGTTTATGGGCTTCAATGCTGGAGTTAAAGGATATCGCCTTTGGTGTCTAGAGGCAAAGAAGACCATCATCAGCAGGGATGTTACCTTTGATGAATCTGCCATG
>CM047874.1:7419083-7494455 GCA_026212405.1 Petrea volubilis | reverse complement strand
TCTATTCCCTGTCGGGGAAGCCCGTCAGGCTGAGAGACCATTTGATGCGTTATACCCTGACGACTACAAACAGGGTCGTGTTGGGCAATAAATATTTTAGTGAATCGGGAGATGATCTTCTGTGGGCTGGCAATGATATTGTGAAGCTTGATGAATTGCGAGGGATGTTGGACGAGTGGTTTTTGCTCAGCGGGGTGATGAATATCGGGGATTGGGTACCCTGGCTCAGTTCCCTGGATCTCCAGGGATATGTCAAGAGAATGAAGCATTTACACAACAAACTTGACAGGTTTTTTGATTTTGTGGTTGATGATCACCAGGCTAGGAGGGATGCAGCAAAGGACGGCTTCGTCCCGAAAGACGTGGTGGATGTGTTGCTTCAGATGGCTGAGGATCCTAATCTTGAAGTTAAACTCACCAAGGAATGCGTCAAGGCCTTGGCTCAGGTACGATTTCATCTTTTCAAGCTCGATTTCAATCATGGTTCATAAATCTATTTTTACGGCGTAGTCAGAAATTTTTTTAATTGGGTTCCTATTTAAGTAAAATACTACATCAACTTTTAATAAAATTAATACTTTTTAAAATATTGATTTAAATGAAATTCTAAAAACTAAATATAAATAAAAGGAACTAATTAATTACATGAGGACTAAGGATATTTTTCGCCGCTAATTTATCTTTTTAGGCTCAACCTTTTTTTTTTTCCTCCAAGCTCAATTTCAATCATGGCTTAAAAAATTTGTGCATGACATCGGCAGTCATGTAACCAGAGGGTTTTTTTTTTCTTTTTTTTTTGGCACTGAAACGACTGCTATAAATAAAAGGGGAAATTACAATTTTCATCCGCCATCTATTACCTTTTTTATTTTTATTCCTATAAGTATGCGTCATTTAATTTTAATCCTATAATTTACGAAAAAATTGTCAATTTTGATCCGATTTTGCCAGAGTCCGACAACTTGTGCTGACATGGACATTTAAGTTGGGGGTTTCCGACGAATTGCATTAATGTGGACAAGTTTTTATGATATGGCTGACATTTATGTATTTACACATGTTTTGTGTTTTTTTTTAAATATCCACAAATATATTTTTTACACAATTAAAAAATAAATTCCTTAAAAATAAAAATTACATCATCTTCCCCCCCAAAAAAAACCCTATCTCACCCACCCCCAACCCCAACCTGCCTCTCTCTCTATTGCCCCCCCCCCCCCCCCCCCCCCCGAGGTCCCCCACCGTCCTCCCCCCACTACCATCTCTCTCTCTCTCTCTCGCTACCCCCCACCCCCACACCCCTATGCAGCGCCCACCATCCGCCGTCCTCCACCACCACTATGCCACTGCCCCAATCCCTCCTTTCTCTCTCGCATCCCCCTCCCCTCCCCTCCCCCGCCTGGCTCCTCTACCCTTCTCCTCCCACAACGAACCATCGCCACCCCCACCACCATTTGCCTCTCTCTCTTTCCCCCCCTACCCCTGTGCGCACCCACCCTCCTCTTTCTTCCACCACTATCGCCGTCTTCCGTCCTAGCGTCGTTCGTCGGCATCAACACGCAGAGAGAGAAAGGGAGAGAAAGATTCAAAGATAAAGAGGGAGAGAGAGATCCAGAGTAGAGAGAGAAAAGGAGGGGTGGTGGTATGGTGGTGGTGGTGGGGGAGTGCGGGCTAGCGGGGTGAGATAGGGTTTTTTTTTTGGGAAGAAATAATTTTTGTTTGTAAGGAATTTATCTTTTAATTGTATAAAAAAATATATATGTGGATATTTTAAAAAAAATACAAAATATGTGTAAATACATATATGTCAGCCATGTCATACAAAATTGTCCACATCAAAGCAATTCGCTGGAAACCCCCAAATTAATTGTCGATATTAGCACAAGTCGTCGGGCTCTGGCAAATCGGACCAAATTTGACAAGTTTTCGTAAATTATATGACTAAAATTGAACAACCCATACTTATAAGACTAAAAACCAAAAATGTAATAGATGGCGGACGAAAATTATAATTTTCCCTAAATAGAAATACAACATTAAGTTTAATAAATTTAATGAACTTGATACCTTTTAAAGACTAATTTAAATAAAAATTCAAGAAATAAATATAAATTAAGAAACTTATTGTATGAGGACTAACGATTTTTTCACCATTGTCGGTGCCACTGAATATTTTTTATCGTTGAACAATTCTATCCCGAGTCAGGTTTACGTAATAAATGTATTTTGCTGATCAAGAGATTGATGTATATTTAGAAACAAAAAGTGATCAATTACGTGACAAATTTAATTACATTTATTTTATAATTTGCTGAGTGCGATCAAATCGAACTCGAATAAAATTTTCCAACGAATCTAAACTAAATGAAAATTTTCGAAGTTGGGTTGAATTATTGCACCCCACGCATACTATCGTTACACTTTTGCCCTTTCTGGTCAATTCTCAATATTATATATTTTTAAATGTTTATTATATTAATATTATCAAATATCTTCAAAAGTGAAAAAAAAATCTATTTCTCCTCATTTTTTAATTATTTCTTATCTCACCTAATTCATTAACATATTTCTTCTTCTTTAAAACACTATAAAATGAGCTTTGTTTTTTGGCTTTTCAACGATGGGAAATTCTTTGGCGAATAACTTAATGTGGTAAGTATTTATTTGTCTTATTAAATCAATTGAATTCTTTCTTTGTATCAAAAAAATTATGAATTCTTTCTTGTAGACAATTTTATAGTTCAATGAACAAAAAAATAAGGGTTGGTTTATAGAATAATATAAGTAATATTTTCTTCTTGTTGTTTGTGTATTTATATTTCACGTGTATGTATGTATATATATATATATATATAGGTGTTTCCGCCGGCATTTTTAGGTGTTTATTTCACGTGTATATATACTTGCACAAAAGTGACTTGGACAATAATAGTGATTATTGATATTGAATAATGACTCCATACAGAGTAAAATTTTGCATATATAGTTATGAACTCATGAAAACTATTTATTTTGACTAAATTTTCGAAACCTATTTCCTGGTGTAATATTATAATTAAATGAATTTTGTATTGACTAGTTGTTTAATCAATTTTAACTCCTCTTTTCACATTTTTTGTGATATTTTTTAGGATTTTGATTTTATAGGATATTGTTTATATGGTCAAATAAAAATGAAATTTGCGTTATTTGATGAAAAATTCACGGTTGCATTCTCATGATGTTACAATTGATAAGATTATAAGATAATCTTTTTCCTAATTTTTTTAAATATCCAATATCCGGTCAAATTAGTTTATTATTATTTTTAAATTTTATAAAGAAACACAAATATTAAATAACCTTATCCAGTAGAGGGTTCGTCAGAAAATTGTAGAGATAGAATCTAGTGGAGAACCAGCTTATTTGCATTAATTATGTTAGTCATATTAGAAAGTAAATTTTAGTATGATTTAATTCATTGACCATTGAGGTAAAAACATTTTAATAAGAGTTGCTCAGATATTGGGGATTTTGCTTTGAAATTATCAATAGCATTTTTGATAAATACATAGCACATCAAAATATTTAAATACAAAATATAAAATATTTTAGTTAAATAATCTATCAATATATATATATAGACCCATTACTATACATACTTTTGTATAAATCGAACGTCAAAATAAAATACTAAATATATTAATTAAATACAAAATATATTCATTTATCTTCCACGAAAATCCTTGTCTCCAGCAATTACAGCATGCAGGGGCGGCATGCCCTTAAAATGATTTATATTTTACAAAAGTTCTATTTTGCAATCAGAAATTTCTATCTCTAAGCTTTATCTAATTTGTTCATGTACCTCTCTTTACAGAACCTAATCCTTGGAGGCATAGATACCTCGGCCACCACAATCGAATGGGCTATCCACGAGATTCTCAGACAACCACGTGTAATTAAAAAAGCAAAAGAAGAACTTGACAGGGTAATTGGAAGAACTAGAATGGTAGAAGAGAATGACTTCTTTCAATTGCCTTATGTAGACGCCATTGTCATGGAGTCAATGAGATTACATCCACCCGCGACATTATTAGCCCCCCACTATGCCATGGAGGACTGCAATGTTGCAGGTTACGACATATCAAAGGGAACGACTGTCTTTATCAACACGTGGAGTGTAGGGAGGGACCCCAACTCATGGGATGTGCCTGAACAATTCTTGCCCGAGAGGTTTATGGACAAAGAAATCGATATGTCGGGAAGTAATTTTGCGCTCTTGCCATTTGGCTCGGGAAGGAGGAGGTGCCCTGGATATGCCTTAGGACTTAAGGTTGTTCGTACAACGTTGGCTAATGTATTGCATGGGTTTGAGTTAAAATTGGAAGAGGGGATGAAGCCTGAAGATGTAAGCATGGAGGAAGAGTATGGACTCACCACACATCCTAAAGAGGCCCTCGCTATTATCATGGAACCTACACTCCCATCCCATCTTTATTAAATTATGTTTATAAGTTTGTGATAAAAATAAACTTGTACAATCATGATTATGTTGATGGATTATTATTATTATTATTTTTATTATTATTGAACTAAGGTGTTTCCTTTGGCAAATTTGTAATTTTCGTTGTATATTTATTGATATTTGGCATTTTTTATCCTGATCGAATATAAATTCGTAATGTTGTTCTGTATGTTCAAAAATTTTGAAAAATTGGTCCTTTCTTGGCTATTATTTTTGGTGAAATTTTTTAATGAAAATAGGTGGAAGGTGCAAAGTGCCAAACTAATATTTCTCAAGTGTGCAAAATATATATCAATATTTTAATTTTAAGATGCATAATAGTCAATTAAGTATATTTAAATGTTACAATGTGCCAATTTACCAAAAGTGAGCGCGCTATGAAAATTTATACGGAGTAAATGAAGTGTTTCAAACCGAATCATTGGAAAGCAAAAATTTTGTTTGAATAGAGATCCAAGAAATTGCGAATAAAGATGAAAAGGGGCAAAAGAAAACAAAAGCCGTCGAGGGTGACCAGTTATCTCCTATGTCGTCTTGCGACGTGACATTGTAAAGTGGAAATATTTTGCTTTCCCCGAACCCCCGCACCCCCGTCCCTCTCTCTCTCTCTCTCTCTCTCTCTCTCTCTCTCTCTTCATGTGGTGCGTCTCTTCTCCAAGAGGAGATTGGAGCATGGCAAGGTCAGGTTGATGCCACTACAGCTTGAAAAGTGGAAGTGACCTATGGAATTAGTTGAAATGTTCATGGAACTTGTATATATGTGTATGTGTGTGTTTGTGTGTATATTGAAACATTCTAATTATGTTCATTAATAAATTTGTATACTAAATTTTTACTTTATATTAAATGGTTAATTATGTCACTAAAAAAATTAGATGAAAGCAATAATCTAATCAATATGTGCATGCCAGCAAAGACATGCATGTTAAAGGTTAGCCCTTTGTTGCTACTAGATGTGCAACAGGGACTTGATTGCTACCAAAGACAATCAAATCTACATCACCTTTTGCTTTCAATTCAGGTGGAATTATTGCTCACTTATTTCTTTAATATCTTCTTCATTCAACCAACACATCCTCTAGCTTTGAAATCTTTTAACTCAAGAATATTCAATTTAAGTTTCACTCGCAACCCAAAAATATAAAAAATTAAGTTTCACTCTCCAAAATCTACTAGAAACTTTGTTGCAAAAAGAAGGAAAGAAATTAGCTACTCCATCGTATGAATCTATAATCAAGTAAATAACTTTAAGTTTCAACAACTCTCTCAAATCTTGTTAGAATTGCTCCAAATTAATTCTCATCTATTTTCCTTGTTTCATATTATTTTCAGAATTATTTAGATGTCTAAAACTCCCTACAATTTGATCCAGAGACAAGCCCAAAGTGGGTTGCTTAGTAGACATAAAAAACCGTATCGGCAATCTCATAAGCAACTAACCTTTTTTCTATCTCTGTATCACACTCGTAACTAATTCAAATTTGGCATACTTTATACCATTAGAAAGCTTGTTATGTGACATTTTGATATGTGTTGCTTTTTTGACCAAAATTAGATTTTCTAAAATCTGTAGAGAGTCTCAAACATGACTGCTTTACTGAAATATTCAAAATATGAGTAGCTTACTTTAAGCCTCATAACTCTTTCACTTCATACTGAAACTTGACAAACGTTATGTCCCTGGAAAGCTTGAAAGATATACTTTCAAATGGTGCAAAAAGTAGATCTAGAAAAGTTTTGTACAAATCCGTATAAACTCTCAAAGTCAACTATCCGAAACAGTTTTTTGAAAATTAAAAAAAAAATCAGATTTTGAGTTTCCTTGAGCAATATTCAGATGTCCATAACTCTCTCATATTTTATTCAAATTTGATAAAGCTTGCTTTGTTAGAAAGCCTGTAGAATGAAGTTTGAGGTGGTACTAAATTCAGAGTTAAAGCTAATTTGTACAAATCTAAGAAACCTCTTAAATTTAGTTGCCCAGAACCTATTCTTGAAACTCCAGAAAATTTTTAAATTTTGATTTGTTTCGTGCAACATTTGAATCTTCGTATCTCCTTCAATACTCAACCAAATCGAGTGATTCTTGAACCTATGAACTCCTCATATTTTATACTAAATTCAGAAGCCTTGAAATATGTATTTTATGTTCGAAATTTGTGAGACAAATGGGTTTAAATATAGCCTAAAGACTTATTTCCAAACTTGAAACCAAAAAATTATAAAAAATAGTTTAACCCTTGAAACCTACAAAATTATCACAAATAATATAAACATGTTGTAAGGAGCATGAACACTTCAGAACAAAAATTTTTGATTCTCCGATTCGACCATATACGTCAATAAAATCTTTTTTATATCAAGTTAGATGATAACTACAATTTCCATAATTTTGATGTAAATTAGTCACCCAAACTAGTTCTGTTGTCCTCTAATTTCATTTTGAAATTGTTAATTTCAAAAAATTTCTTCAAAATTGAACAAAACTATTTTAACCCCAAGCCCAAAGTTTAAAACTTTAATTACTTTTAATCCATTTTGAATTACCTAAAATTGACTTAGGGGTTTGACTCCTTGTATCAAGAACTTAATTATCATATATAGGTCACGGGTCAACCATCGTTCAACATCGTTCAACGGTCGGTCAACGACGATCAACGACCATCGGTCAACCCTTCTGATCAAGTTAACCATTTTCAAAGCTTTCGATGTACAGATCTCAAATCCATCATCCTTTTATCAATCCTACCTCATCTTGGTGGTCTAATGTCGTTTTAAAGTCGACAATCGGTTACACATACTCAACTAATGATTTTAAAACTCAATCTTTTACGCCTACAATACTCAAATAACCGTTATTTGGGATAAATATACTAATTTTAGTTATAATTGCATAATTTACCAAGTTGAGAAGTTTGATTCAACCCAATTCACCAGCAAACTTAATCAAATTGGGTAAGAGCCCTAACCTCTCCTTGACAAGGCATTGAACTATATATAGTAAATATTCTTATATGAAGAACCTAAATAATTTTTACGAGATTTATGAATTTTCTTGCACATTAGATATATTTGCATTTTAGGATTATGATACTATATTTTGTTTTCAGTTATTATAATTTTAATGCATATTACTTCTTCGTATTATGTAAGCTTGTACAAATATATATGTATTTATTGTATCTTTTCGGACTGTGAGTTGTATCCGTTCCATTTTATGATATAATTATCACCATTGGACACACCCTTAGAAAGTTGGGCCTAGGGACGTTTGGAAATGGACTATTGGGCGGAATGGACAGATGGTAAGATCTCTTTTGCACTATCCCACATCTATTGAATTTGATTTCTTTTACAGTCGGAGGTTAGCTGTGGGTAAGATTTGATCGGTGTATTGCACAAGTGTTGGGGTTGCCCAAGTGCATGCAATTGCACATGTAATATAAGATGAGTAGAGTGTCAAATCGTACAGAGATTGTGATTTAGCCCGTGACTTGTGTTATTTAGCTAAATTGACCGATTGTGGAGTGGGTTTTTCTAAATTAAAACTAATATTAAGCTAAAACCTACTTGCAAATCAAAATTATAACAAATACTCAATATGATTAAATTCAAGTGCAAGATAGTTTCATTTACCTAATTCCTATTCCAATTCAATCCCTAGACTAAATGGTTTCATGGTTTCGTAGTTGTGTGAAGCCAGGAACTGAAGTATCCACAGTCTCTCTCGAACATTGTAGAATCATCTCACACAATTCTTTCTAGGCCTAAGACTAACAAGTTCTCACTCAATTAATCCAAGCACTAGGAAGTATTTGTATAAGATTTAACACCGCCTTAGGGCTCAATTGATATTAAACTCATTCTCATGCAATTTTAAAATCAATTGGTTTCGTTTAATCAGAGCAACAATTGCAAATCGTCTCTCGACCTCATAAATGATTCTCAAATTCAATAACTAGGGGTGATCAAACCCTAATCACGCATTACGACCATTAAACCAAATTCTCACATCAAATGCACGAAATCATTCACATCCACAGAATTCTCATATAATAGAAAATAGGAAAAGTTATGTGATCCCTTACACTTGATAATTAATTTAGTTTATGATGGATCTAAAAAAAACAATTACTAAGTATGAAAAAAAAAATACATAGAAGGGAAAGAAATAGAACTAGTTGGTAGAGAATCCAACGATGAACTTCTCTCCAATCGATGCTCTTGACTCTGCTTTCGATTCTCTTCAATCGTCATCTGGAAAAGGTAGAAAACTAACTAAAAATTGGAAGAGGAATTTCTAACCTCTAAAAGCCATAGGAGAAAACATCCCAGTAGTTTGTGCCTAAATCTGGACTTAAAAGGGGCAAAAATCCACCTAAAAACTTCTTTTCTAATCAAAGTTCTAATCAAATAAGTAAATTTTTTAATTGTTGTCGCGGACTTTGCGTACATATCCAAAATATTTTGAGTATGTACCCAAACTTACAGATTCACTTTTCTCCTTGATGACTGAAACTGGGCACATAATCAAAATATCTTGTGTATGTACTGATTCATCCAGATTTGTTTCTTCTCTGGATGACTTGAATTGGATTGATACTCAAAAGATCTTGTGGAAATACCCAACTCCTGACTTCAATTTTCCGTTTACTTTCACTACTAGAAAAACTATTTTTTGTGATCGATTTTGTGACCGTTTTCGGCTAAAATCGGTCACAAAAATAGTTCTGTAACCGAAAAAATCAGCCACGAAAACCTTGGTCATAGTTTTTTTTGTAACCGAATCTACGACCGACTATTTTGTGACCAACTTTGTGACTGAAATTCTGGTCACAGAAAAAAAAAATAGTGACCGAAATTTCATTCACAAAATGACAGGAATAGTGACCGAAATTCAGGTCACAGATTGACTGAATAGTGATCGAAATTTCAGTCACAGATTAAAAAGAATAGTGACCCAAATTTCGGAAATAGAATTAATGAATAGTGACTGATATCTCGATTACAAAAATTTAGAAGCAAATTATTGATATTATATTTGTGACTAAAAATCGGTCATAAATTTACAACCACATATTTTTGTAACCATATTTTCGGTCACGAACATGACCAATCATATTAATTCCTGTTTCAATTTATCAATTCCCCAATTCTTTTTGTTTTTTCAAAACCTAATATTTAATGTCAAAATATCACCAAAAATAAATTAGCCACCACAAACCACACCAAACATACACCAATATTCACAAAACATCACAGATAAATATTATAATATTCTACATAATTCCATACTTATCATTTTAAACATCCCAAACATTCATCTACCAATCATGATCAACTCCAAATTATCTATCTATCATTCCTGATCAAGTCATAGCTTCGTCCACAAAAAGCATCATCTTGTTCAAATCTTTTACATATATACATACATCGTCACTGTCATAATTGTTTTGACCTATTAACTTGCTCGTTTTAGATGATGATGATGATGCAATGGAAGGTGCTTGCTGTTCGATTTTCGCCTTTTGCTCATCTACTTGAAGTTTAAGGGCCTAGTCTCCTTGCCCTCCAATGCGCCTCTTGTCGAAGGAACATCAGTTGATCGAGACTGGCAGGACATGAAAAGTTTGGTCACACCTACAAGACCATACGCCTGGATTTTTTTCAAACCTCCTACTATGTCCATCCACACCTAACAAACGAAAACAAATGGACAATCAAAGATCACATGGAAATGTATAATCATATATTTATTTTAAAAATTATAAGTGCACAAATATTACAAATAACATAGTCAAATCCCTCAAATCATAGAAGTACACACATACTCATAAATTTATATCAAAATATACAAACTACTCTATAATCTCCCTAAATTTGAGACAATTACCAAGTCACATAATCTTAATGCAAACAATAAAAAGCACCCTAAATATAAACACCATGTTCAACAAATCATATTCAACACAAACTAAAAATCATACATTTACAATGCCTTCTTGCTAATGTGTATTTTGTTTCAACTACTAACAACCAATACAAACAACCAAAAAAATAAGAAATTACATGACAATATTCATATTTTTCCAAATCTAAAAATAAAATATAAAAAATAACTTGGGGGGAGGGGGGGGCGGAGAGGGAGGAGAAAAGGAGGTAGGGGGTGAGGCTGGGAGGGGAGGGGTACGCCAGCGAAGAAAAGGGGCTGTTGGGGGGAGGGGTATGTCGGCCGAGAAGAAGGGCTATGGAGGGAAAGGAGCGCCGGCGGGCAAGAGCAGCCTGGGGGGTGGGCCAGGGAGGAACAGGGGCTGTGGGTGGGGGGCGCCGGCGGGGAAAAGAGGCGGGGGCCCAGATCTGGCTTGGGGGCCATCGCCAGTGCTTGAGCAAGCCTAGGGGGCACTGGCTGGAACAGAGGCGACAGAGGTGATTGCCCACGGGAACATAGGCGGAGGCGGGAAGAAGGGCGGTCACAACTTTTTTTTTTTTTTTTTATAATTTGACATTAATAAATATTTTTCAAACATTATAATTACTATTAAATTTAAAATATCTATTATTGTTTTTGAGTAATTATTTATTTATATTTTCTATATGTATATCTAAAACACTTGTTAAATTTCAAAAGTATCATTCAATTAATTATGTTAATTATTCAATTTTCTTAATTTAATTTGACTAATTACTTAGTTATCTCAATTTAATTGGATCAATTACTCAAATCTCTCAATTCAATTGGATTAATTACTCAGTTTCAACAATACAATTGAACTAATTATTCAATTCTCCCTATTCAATTAGATTAATTACTCAATTTTCCTCATTCAAACATATCAAGTATTCAATTCTCTTAATTTAATTGGACAATTTATTCAATTTCTTCAATTCAATTGAACCCACTACAAAATTTCCCCCAATTTCATTGAACTAATTACTCATTGGTCCTAATTCAGTTGGTCCAATTACTCAAATTCTACAATTTTAATTAGATTAATTACTCAATTCCCCTCATTCAAACATATCAATTACTCAATTCTCTCAATTCAATTGGGCAATTTATTTAATTTCTCCAATTCAATTGAACCAATTACAAAATTCCCCCCAATTCATTGGATTAAATTACTCAGTGCTCTTAATTCAGTTGGTCCAATTACTCAAATTCCACAATTTGATTAGATTAATTACTCAATTTTTCCAATCAATCAATTGAAACAATTATTCTATTTTCCTTATTCAATTACATCAACTACTCAATTTTCCCGATTCAATTGAACCAATTACTCAATTCCGCATCTCAGTTTGACTAATTACTCGATTTTCTTAATTAAATTGAACCAATTATTCAATTTTCCCAACTCAATTAGATTATCACTCAAATTTTCATGTTTCAATTGGACTAATTACTCAATTTCCACAATTTAGTTTGATCAATTAATTACTCAAATCCCCCAAATTAATTGAACCAATTAATTACTTGGGACCACTTGCTCAATCTCCCCAATTCAATTAAACAAATTACTCAATTTCCTATTTCAACTGTACTAGTTACTCAATTTCCTAATTATTCAATTGAATGAATGAATTAATTATTAATATATATTTGATAGCATATACAATCTTTTTGCTGGTATGGATACACTTATATTAATTATTAATATATGTTTGATCAAATATGGCTTGTGGTTTATTAGTATTATATTGATTGATAGTTTGTTGGTATTTAGGTTTGTTGGTATTTTGATCTGTGAAAAAAATTTGCATTAAAACAAAATGCACCACAAAATAAATTGAAAAATTAGCCATGAATTATTTCATGGTTAAATTTAATTTTTTTTCAAAAATATTTACTTTAGTTGTGGAATAATACATGGCTAAGTCTAGCAATTAAAAATAATAATAAATGTTATCTGTGGATAAATGTAATTTTTTTAAAAAATATTTATTTGCCCACGGATATTTCCGTGGTCAAAAATAATTTTTTTTTTATATTCGAATTTTAGCCACGGAAAATACCATGGCTAACTTATATCCGTGGCTAGGTTTAATGTGTAAAAAAAAACAATTATGTCTTTAGTCATGGAAAAACTCGTGGCTAAGCAAAATTTTTTTAAAAAGTATAAAGGTCTAGCCACGGAAAAATCCGTGATCAAATTTCGACATTCCGTGGCCAGACTGTGGCTAAGTATCTATGGCCACTGTCTGTGGCTAAACTTAACCACGTCACATTTAGTCATTGATTTTTTTCGTGACTAAATTTTTTAGCCATGGATTTTTATTAAAATCCGTGGCTATTTTCATGGTTAAATCCTTGTTTTCTGGTAGTGTAAAAAGCAGCACTATTTAATTAGTAACGACCTTTGATCTATCAATAATTTTAGCCTGTTACTTTTCTTTCTTTCTTTCTTTTCCTCTCCTCTCTTCTCTCTCATTTGTTTTTTTACTTTCTCTCCTCTTTCTCTCTCCCTCTCTCTCTCTCTCCCTCCTCTCTCTCTCTCTCTATATATATATATCCTCTTTCCTCACCCATTACTCTTCATTATATATATACACACATATATATTTACTTTCTTTATAATTATTTTCTTAATTTTTCATTTTAATTTAAGCTGAAGGGGAAATTTAGTAAATATAAATTAGCAAATTTCCAAGATACACCCCAACAAATTATAAAATTTGCAACGATTTCTTTTGTGACGATATTTTTTTCTTTGTAATTAGTTAATATTTGGGGGAAAAAAATGATATTTTTTGTTTATTAACAATTCTTTTGGTACAAAAAATTTATTGTTGCAAAAAATATGATTTTTCTCGCCTGTCATTTTTGTATTTTATTTGACAACGATATTTATGAATCACAACAAAATATTTTGTTGCAAAAGAATAATTGTTTTAGGAACAACATGAACATGTAGCTAATATTGTTTTGTTTACAACAAAATATAATTGTTGGTTATTCATATATTCAGGTGACGAAACTTATTGTTGATGATAATTTTAAGTAATTGGCGACGAAATATTATTCTGCCAATATATCAAAATTTTTACAATGAAGATATTTGTGGCAGTTACAACTTATTTAGCAACAAAATATGGTGTCGGAAATATATTGATAAATTAGGAATTAAATTTTTCATTGGGAAATGATTGTGAATTTTTGTGGACAAAGTATTTCGTGCTAAGATCTTTAGTACGTTTGTAATTAAGCACTTTTACCACAAAAGTTTTCATTGTGAATAATTTAGTACTTTTAGACACCAAAAATTTTGTTGTAAATCATTAAAATATTTAGGAGAATACTTGAAACCTTATAAAAAAAATTTCTATATTTAAAAAGTCATGAAATTTATTTTCAATTAATAGGCTTTTAAATTAATTTAATAATGTAAAAAAATCTATCAATTCCACATTTTTTCAATAGAGGATGTGTAATTTTTGTATTTTTTTACTTCAATAATGTTGGACTTTTAATAAATTGATAACTTAACCTAAACTTAATTATTTGTTAAATCGAGTTGTTAAATTATACAAACTTCCACAAATTATTAATAAATTATAATCTTACCTAAATTTAATAAGTGTAAAAATATAGCAATACATAAATAAATTATCAACATGGTCTAGCGGCAAGCAAACTACCATGCCTCACGCAACACCCGAGCTTTATTCTAGACTAGTGCATATAGTTTGATGCATGCTTGCTCCCTTGTAATGGCTCAAATTCAGGTTTAGTTCGCAACAGGCATAAATGATGCCATCGAGGGTTCAAATCACGTGACGAGCAAGGGAGTTAACTGAGGGTTTGAATCATAATTAATTTTTGAAACAAAAATACTTCTGGCGAAAAAATATTTGGCCAAATTCCAAAAAAACCCCATTGTGGGTTGGCGAAGTTGTACCAAACCCCCCGTGGTTTAAAAATATACGAAATACCCCCTATGATTAAGAAAACACTGTGCATTTTTCTATTTTAACGGAGTGTGACCTGTACGTGCCATATGTGTATTTATGCTTGCATTTTGACACATTTTTGACTTTGAAATGGTGGTTAATTGACTTAAATACCTCTATATTGACTATTACACTGCATTTTTTTTTAATAAATTTAAGTGTATTTATCAAATATTACAATTCAGCCCCATTACTTTATTAAATTTTAAAATAATCTAAAATCGGACATTATTTGTATACTTAATATATAAGTCCATTTCTTTTTTATTTTTAAATTATAAAATTGCAACATAATTTTTTTTCTATTTTATTTTGTCTTCAAATTTTAATTTTAATTTTAATTTTATTTAAGAATCAATGAACAATCAAATTTTTTAATAAAATGATCAAATGATCTATAAATTTTCTTAAATTTTTCATTCTTCACTACTTTTTATTTTTCACTTTATTAAATAATATATTATATTCTTAAAATAATTAAATATAATTCCTCTCTCTCTCTTTCTCTCTCTCTCTCTCTATATATATATATATATATATATATATTAAATAATATATTAAAATCTTTAAAATCAAAAAGAAAACACAAAAATAAATCACAAAAATTATTAAATATAATTCCTCCCTCTCTATCTCTCTCTCCCCTATTTTTCTTTTTCTTTTCTACTCTTTCTTTTCCCTTTCTCATGGTTTTCAACCTTTTCTTTTTTCTGATTTTTTTCTTTCCAGTGTCTTCATGGTCTTCAACCTTTTCCTTCTCCCAAGTACATAAATCCCCCAAACCACTCCTTCCATGTCTAGATCTGATTGTATTGGAGTGGGATTTTGAATTTAGGGGAATTTAAACAAGATTTTCAATTCTACATTTTCAGATCTAAAATAATTTTAAGAGAAATTGTTAAGACAAAACACAAGCCCACCTTCTTCTTTCTTCTTTCTTTCATCTCCTTCTTCATCTTCATCCTTATGTGTTGTATATCTGTGTGTGTGTGCGTGTGTGTGTGTGCGCAGATGTTGTGTCTGTGTGTGTTAAGTGTGTATTTGAGTATGTGTGACTGTGCTTGTGTGCTTCTGTGTGTTTTTGGTGTTTGGTGTGTGTGTGTATGTGTAGCCATATATTTATATATGTGAAAGGAAAGTAACCTAATTCAAAATTTAAAACTATTAGCAAGGTATAACGGGGAATGCACATAAAAATTTGATGTTGTCTAGTATGGTTTAAGGGCAAGGGTGTCTCAGGGCACATGTGCATTGTTTTATTAACCCCGGGGGGCATTTTGTCTATTTTTAAATCACAGGGTTTGGTGCAACTTTGCTAAACCTCAGAGGGGATTTTTGGAATTGGGCCAAAATATTTTTGGGTACAAATAATTTCATTGAGAAAATAAGTAGTTGTGAACAAACAATTTTATTGTCCAAAAACATTTTGGAGCACAAAATATTTTGTTGTGAAAGATTATGCCTTTTTGCGACGAAATGTACTATTGCAAATCCCATAAAATTCTAAGTTCATAATATGACATTTAACAACGAAATATTATTTTCACCAACAAAAGCAATGAGTTTTGAGATAATATTACTTGTTGCCAATCACACAGAAGTTGGCAATGACAATAATAATGTTGTTTATATACAATGTATAGGCAATGAATATCACTTTTCATTGCAATGAGCTTTTGGCAACAAGGGATGGCCTACAAAACTAGCAACAAAAATATTTCATTGTTAATAGATTTTGCAATCAAAAATTGTACTTTTCAAAACAAAAGTTTTTGTTATTAAAATTGAAATTTGTTATACTAGTATATGTATAAATTATTTAAAAAATATATTAAATAAAAAGTGTATACAATACATATTAAATATATAATTTATGGAAGTTAATACAATAAACATTAAAAATAATATGACAAAACTTTAATAAATAGAACATGCATAAATTACATAATAAAAAATTATTATATGTAAATTATAAAAATGTAACATTTTAAAATAATATATATAATTAAAAAATATAATATACCTAAATATATAAAGTTACATATTAGAAAATATATGTTTAGGGGTGTGTCTCAGAATGGCGGCAACAGCGGCAACACTTCAAGAGTTGGGGTGATAGTGGTTCTAGGGTTTCCAGTAGCAAGAAGAAGGTGAAGAAGGGACTTTGTTTTTCAAATTAAATAAAATTAAGCTTTTTTGATTGAATATTGTTCACATTAGATAAAATTATTTGGTGGAGTTTATAATTTTGATTGAGCTTTATTTTTAAAAATTTTAATTTTGCCCTGGATGATGGTGCTTCAAAAAGTTGAAGGCGGCGGCGGCTGACACCAGCTTGGTTAGGGTTACTATTAGCAAGAAGAAGGTGAAGAAAGAGAAGCAGGAAAAACAAGGGGGAAAAAAAAAGAGAAGAAAGAAAAAGATAACAAAAGTCAGAAAAAGAGAGAAAAATTTAATTACTTGGTGATCTTCATTTTTTAATTAGTTTTATTTTTTAGAGTTCTAATTTTGATTATCTTAGTGCTTAAATTTTAAAAAAAAATTGAAAAGTTAATAATGTTAATTTTTCAGTTATTAAAATATTATGATGAAGATATATGTATGTGTATATATATAATGCTAAAGTTTAGAGTATTTTCAAATTTTCACAAAATAATGGGAGTTTAGTTGCAATTTTAGATAAAAAGGAAATAATAGTTTTAATTCATGAGGGAAAGGAGTATTTAAGTCAATATGATTACATTTTTAAGGTGAAAAACATGCAAAAATCACCCATTTTCGCATAGCAGGCGCGTGCATTACAATTTTCATTAGTTTTGGACAAAGAAGGGGTTTTATGCCATATTTAATTAATCAGAGGGGGTGTTCACCTATTTTCAAAATACACGAGGGGGAGGGGGGAGGTTAGTATTTTAATCAAAATACAGAGGGTGATATGAAATTTGGTTTATATATAAGGCTATTCACTGGGTTCATACAAGAAGCATCCCATCCAGATGATTTTGTCATATGAAAAATTTTAATTCGAACCAGGCTCAGTTTGCAAAAATCAATATTGTATTGAGTGTTACACTTGCCATGCATGTGATTGATGTATATTTAAGAAAAAAGTGACCAATTATATGATAAATATAACACTTGTCTTGTGAGTTTATTGAGCACGATCAAATTAGTTTGAAATAAAACTCTCTCATGAGACATGTATGTACTTGAAAGAAATGATAGTGTTTGAAGTTAATTTCCAGGCGACGTCTGGTGAGAATTGTCAAAGTACCATGGTCTTCCACGCCTAGAAGAATGCTTGATGCATCATAAATTGTCACTATAAAATGGATAATATGTCATTTTCTATAATTGTGTGGCATTAATTAAAATATCTTCAAAATATGTTTTATTATTTAATTCTTTTGATAAAATTATTCATAGTGATATTTTTTTTTTATAAAAATGCCTTAATTACTGGATTATTTGAGATCTTCCCGAAAAAATGTCATTTTAGTGTATCACATTATGAACTTTTTTTTTGGTAATATATTCGTACTTGTCACTAGAGAGAGATTCTGTTAGAATTTTCATATTTGAAAGGGTAACTTCAGAAAGGTTTTTGACTGGACACGTTTTAAATTTTTTATTTTTATTTTTTGTATGTCGGGAATCCAACAGGACCTTTTTTCTATTTATGTTATAAATTCAACATGATTGAAATTATTAATAGATTCTTAATTTTTGAGGGCGGCCCCTCGATTCTCCACCGGACAAATTTATGAAATAAAATAAAAGAATATTTACAAACGAACTATTCCATTGCAAATTAAAAGAATTTTTCGTCATTCGCGAGCAATGTGCAAGAATTATATAGGAAATTTCTTAAGGAATTATTTCGCTCGAAATTTCGTGTTTTATTGGTAGTGAACATAACAACTTCCAAATCTTGTAGATGCACCTGGTGTGCCACACAAAATGATTGGATATACAACATATGTTCACTTGAACGTGATTTTTTATTCTTTTTATTCAACAAACGAAAGTTATTACATCATTTTCGCACACATATCACTATTCTAACCACCCAATAGGCCAATACACTCTATTTGGCATAGCGTGAAATTGTCCAAAAGTGCATAAGAAGGGAAAGATTACTACTTATACTCACAAAAGAATAGAAGTAGGGATGTCAATGAACCCGGCTCGACCCAAAACTTGACCTGTTAGAATCGGGCTTAAGAGACCTAAACGGGTTAAGGTTGGGTCTCAGGTTTTGGTTTTAAAACCCGAACCCAACCAGCTATTAATTGTGTGTGTATACATATACATATATATATATATTAATCTATAAATTTATATAATATGTATAATGCATATACAGTCACATATAGAGATAAATATGTTATTCATGTATGTTAAATAATTATATCATATTAATAATTATGTTATACTTTCAAGATATATATATATATATATACATGTAAAATTAAATATTTGTTTAAAATTTTTATGTTTTTAAAAAAATTCAAATAAGATCAATAAAATTAGAAAGAATTAATTTCATTGCAATACTATCACTTTCTTCATTTTTGAAAAGTTATAGTGATATTTTCTATAAAAAGTTATTTTTTTAATGTTTTTTAAAATATAAAGCTAGCCTAATGGGTTCGGATCCAAGAAAATCTTCACAGGTCAGGTATCTGGTTTGGCCAAATCAGGCCCGAACCTGACCCATTGCCATCCCTAAATGAAAGGGAAGTCATCCTCCATATACTACATTTCTTCATTCCATAACTTACTTCTTGCACCAAAAACTTACTTCTTTCTTCTCAATTTTAATTCCATGACTTCAATTAAACCATATAAGTTATTACTTCCATTTCGCAATATTTGTTGTTTTAATATTTTTTTTTGTTTCAAAATATTTGTCGTTTTACAAAAACAAGACATTATTTAATGACTTTTTTTCCAAATTTGCCCCCGCATAAATTAGCTCATTAGCCTATCTAATTATTACCTCTATTTTCAAAAATTATTTTTTCTCAAGACACATTCATGAAAGTTGGAACACTTTACACCTACTCACACTCTTTAATACTACTATATTGAATGGTTAAAGTCATATGTGTCTTGGAATTTTCAAATTGAGGGATTCTAAATACAAATTGGTGGAAGTTTCAATATGTGATTGATTAATGTTTGAGGTAGTTTCAATAAATTATTAATACAGGTAAAGTTGTTAACTATAATACACTTTTAACTTCTTAATATTTATGAAAAAATCTTAAACGATAGATATTGCAAAATGAAGTTAGTATATAAATATTTATAGAATTTTTGTAACATAAACCTAACTTAATACATGAGCCACAAATAGTCTTTGCTTTTTACCCATTTCCAATACATGTATCCACTATTAATTAGTTCAAATACATGTCCTAAATAAATATTAAACCTTCTTCCAAGTCAACTCGTTCTAAGTTGAGGAAATAAAAATTTATTTTTCCAAATAAGACCAAATTGATTTCTCCTCGAATTTCAACTATAAATATAATTAGCCTCGATCAATATATCAGTCTCATATTTTTCTCTATCACTTACCACAAATGGAAAATTGGTGGGCATTGTTAGCCTTAGTTGTTGCACTAATGCTTCTCTCGAAAACACTCTTCAAACGCCAACTAAAACGAAAACTCCCACCAGGCCCGAAACCATGGCCCGTGATTGGTAACCTTAATCTGATTGGCTCGATTCCACATCAATGCCTTCACAAGTTATCCCAAAAATACGGCGAAATAATGCTGCTTAAGTTCGGCAGATTTCCAGAAGTTGTTGCCTCATCCCCCGAGATGGCCAAACAGTTCTTAAGGGTGAACGATGCAATCTTTGCCTCCCGGCCCCCACTTGCCGCGGGTAAATACACAGCCTACAATTACTCGGACACGACGTGGACTCCTTATGGCCCGCAGTGGCGTCAGGCCCGCAAAATCTACCTCTCGGAGGTGTTCAATACAAGAAAACTTGAATCATTTGAGCGCATTCGTGTTGAAGAGAGGCGTAATTTCATTGCTCGTCTACATGCCCTGTCTGGGAAACCTGTCCGGATCAGGGACCGTATGTGGCGTTACGCTCTTTCGTCCATAAGCAGGATGTTGTTGAGCAACAAGTACTTTAGTGAATCGGATCATCAAGAGTCGATTATAAAGCTGGAAGAGTTGCAGGAGATGTTGGAGGAGTGGTTTTTGCTCAACGGGGAGATTAATATTGGGGACTGGATACCCTGGCTCAGCTTTCTTGACCTCCAGGGATGCGTCAAGAAAATGAAGGCCTGGTCTAAGAAGTTTGATAGGTTTCAGAACTTTGTCCTGGATGATCACTAGGCTAGGAGGGATGCTGAAAAAGACGGCTTCGTGCCAAAAGACTAAGTGGACGTGTTGTTGCAGATGGCTGAGGATCCAACTCTTGAAGTTAAACTCACAAGGGATTGTGCCAAGGGATTAATACAGGTATTCATTTCTCTTTCCAATTTTGTCCTTTACTTTGTAATACTCGATTACTCGGTTAAGTTATTTTGGTAGTTTTTGCACAAATAGATAGTGATATCTTTCAACATGCCATTTTATCATTCAAGGAGAGGACAAAGTTTTAATATTTTTTATTAAAAAATACTATAGAAAATATTTCTCTGTGGAACTTGAGCAGACGATAGGCGGAAATCACTTTCGATCTTGTACTACATAATTATGTTATATTTTCGACTCCACTCGTTAATACACGCCAGCCACGTATATTGATAACAATCAAGATAAGAAAAGAGAAATTTATACATAATGTGCAAAAAAAATTAAAAATTCTATTTTCTTATCTTAACCATTCACTAATACACGCAGCGTGTATTGCTAAGTATTAATAGATATAGTACATTTACGTGTAGAAGAGATTCGAACTAATTTCTACCAACATTTCACTCCATCTCTTATTTCTACCTGTATGTTTATTCATTATTGTTTAGTTGAGGTATGATGGGGTTTGAATTTGAACTAGGAAACTCTGCTCTAATATGGGAGAAATGATTCTTTTTTGAAGAGATATTAAATATTTTATATTTATCCTCTTTATAAATTTAAATATTTAAATGAGATAGTCATTCAATCCTTCCTAATTTTAATAAATCAACTTGTTCTCTCCAATGAACATCTATAGGACCTGCTAACCGGCGGCACAGACACCTCAATCACCACAGTCGAATGGACAATCCACGAAATCCTCAGGCAACCTCGCATAATTCAAAAGGCACAAGAAGAGCTCAACAGGGTAATCGGAAGGAACCGGTGGGTGGAAGAGAACGACTCCCCTCAATTGCCTTACGTAGATGCAATTATCATGGAATCAATGAGATTACATCCGCTCGCGACAATGCTAGCCCCCCATTACGCCACTGAAGACTGCAATGTTGCAGGTTACGACATATCAAAGGGGACAACTATCCTTATTAACACATGGAGCATAGGGAGGGACCCCAACGCATGGGACAAACCCGAAAAATTCTTGCCCGAGAGGTTTATTGGCAAAGAAACCGATATGTTGGGGAGTAATTTTGCGCTTTTGCCATTCGGCTCAGGCCGGAGGAGGTGCCCAGGGTACAACCTCGGACTTAAGATTGTTCGTACTACAGTGGCTAATTTGCTGCATGGATTTGAGATGAAATTGGTTGATGGTATGAGGCCTGAAGATATATCCATGGAGGAACATTATGGACTTACCACTTGTCCTAAAGAGTCTCTTTACATTGTCTTGGAACCTACACTTCCAGGCCACCTTTACTAAATTTTTCATGATTTTTTTGGGAATAAATGGAATCAAGATGATCTTGAGACAAATAGGATATTCTTGTTTGTTTCGTTGAATTAATAATGGATTTCAGATTTCCAATAGACTTTTCATCGTTTTATTACTGTTTGTTCGATTTTTATTTTTTTTTACGGGGAGAATATTTGGTTGTTTGCGGACTATCTTTTCTACTACTAGCACCCGCCACTCATCTATTCACAAGCCCTCTCCAAGAAAGAAGAAAATTAGCAGCAGTTATTTTTCTCTTTTTGGGTCTTGCAACGATATGTTAAATGATAACATAAAAGCTGGCACTATTTATATACATTTAATGATAAAAAAATTAATTTGACTTTGGCACAAAGAGAACTTTTTAAAGTCGATAGTGACAAGATTGTGTTTAAGTTGTTACCATTTGAAATTAGTCAAACATGTATTGTGACAACTTGATGACAAAAAAAATCTTGTCACCAAATCATATATAGTAAATCTTTTCTTTGTACAAGAAAAAAAAAAATTGTCACAAAATTATCACTATAAGAATGTTATTAATAATTAGTGGTGAACTAAAATATTAATTTTTATTACTACTAAATCATACGGTGACGAAATAAGTGTTGTTGTTACTAAATAAACTTAATTAATGACAAGATAAAAAATATTGTCACTTAATTCATATTATTGATCGATGAAAACTTTCATATTCCAACTTTACTTTTTTTATCTTCTATTTTTTTGTTTAATTAAGCTTGGGTAGCAATACAATATTTTTTTATCACTAATATTATTTTTTCTTATAGTAAAGTGCATATGCTTAGCAATAAGTGTTGACATTTACATCAACACCACCGTTGATTCATGAGAACATAATTGGTCGAGAACAAAAATGGCGCTTTTTCGGTACGTAGCATACCTTAGCTTACACGATACTTTCTACTGCCAAGCATACAACAAAATAAAATTACGTCTCTATCATCAATTATGGCTTGTGGCCCAATGATTAACGCTCGATCCTGACATCAAGTTACATGCTTGTTCGATTCGAACTTTTAAAAAAAATCTAATCTTTTTTATTCTTATTATTTTGCGGAATTCGTCTGAAAGTATTCTCCTTTAGCCTTCAAGAAAGAATTAATTCGATCAGTACAATGTTATAGAAATTCAAATGGCAACACAGTTGGGGCTTTAATCCATCGACAAAGGAAATGCCAAACTATAACTCAACGTCTAAAGATGATTTGTCTAACAATAACTTCTTCGGCTTCAAGGGAATGGACATCTGTATGAAAGCAGTTAATATCTGCTTATAGAAAAGAACATATAGCTACAAATGAAGTTACTAAAGATAGGAGTAATATTTAGATCAAGTTGTTCAACAACGAAAAAATAACCTACAGATTCAACACTTAACAATTAGCCTAATTAACAGCATAATAATAATAATAATAATAATAATAATAATAATAATAATAATAATAATAATTGTGCTCAGAATTGAAACCTACCAAAACCTCACCTCAATCCTTCCCCCACCCTTAGTGCCAGAAATTAAGCTCACAAGTCTTTTTGTGAGTTTTTATTAGAATTAGTTTTATTACCAATGATAGTTAAAAAGTTAATAATATTATTGTTTCATTACTTAAAAAAATTCTATTGTGATTAAAGTTTCTTAACTAGAAATGATATAATTTTAGTAATAATATTAAATAAATGTGATTATAATATAATAAGAGTTACTTTAAAAGTTATTCCGGCGTGCCTAACAAACCCACCCCAATAATTGAAATTTTCATTTTCTTACAATTTTTTTTTGAAACAACCATTTTAAATTGTACAAGAAACCTTATAAAAGAAATATTCAAATTGTTCTTGAAGCCTAAGATATTTGTTTGCATCAAAATTTTGAGATATATTACCAATTAATAGTCAAATAAATTGGCTATTAAGTTGGGTCACAATTTCAAGTCCATATCAAATTTGAACTTTATGAATTGATTAATTCAATATAAATAATAATTTTTCATTTTTGGATTAATTAATTGGGCCAAAATATGTGAGTAAGCCCATCAACCATAGAAACATGTCAAATGATCCCCCCAAGCCTAGGCCCAAGAAGAAGACAAATGCCAAAGGCTCATCTCGTGCCTATAAATAGAGGCACCCGAAGACAACACAGGAGGGGAACGCAAGATCAAACCAAGCTCTCAAGTTTCCTAATTTCCACCACAATGAAGTGCTGCTGCCACAAAGGTCCAAATCGCTTATTTTATGATCGATTTTCTTTAATTAGTGATCAAAATATCAATCACAAAACTCCATCTTTTATAGTGGAAGTCAAAAACAAATCACTAGGCCAAAATCAAAATTACTTAAATCAAATAGCTCATAATCAAAATGAAGTTGGAATTAGCAACTGGAGTCAAATTACCGGTAAATGAGCCTTGAACTTGCAAATTGCACTACAAATCTAGAGGGGAGAGAGAGAGAGAGAGCGCGGGGGGTGGGGAAGGGGTGAAGGGGGAACTAAGGATCTCCAAGACAGCGTCCATAAGAAAAATTATAAAAAGTCAAATTTACCCCAGAAAGATATATTGAGCGTGAGCTTGTTAGTTTTTGACTATTTGAACTTTTCGTGTAGTTGCAATTTTAATTGAAACTGAACGTGGTAAATACAATGTTACAAATTTACAAGATATATCTATAAATTATTACAAAAATATATTATGCAAATTGTATACAATACATATTAAATATATATAATTTATAAGAGTTAACACACTAAAAAATAAAAATAATATAACAAAACTTTAATATATAACATGCATAAATTACAAAATAAAAAATATGAGATGTAAAGTAACATTATAAACTAAATATATAAAGTTACATATTAGAAAATATATACTTATATACATAATATGTAAAACCACTAAAATGAAGAAAATAACCACTTAGGAATCGTTTACCTTTCTTGTTCGGGCAACGAGTGTTTAGTCCATGGATGGTTAGATAGGTGGTTTGGGCATGGTTAATATCGGTGATATGAAGTGTTTACTTTGTGCATTTACAAAGGTTTACTTAACTCATTGCACACCCTTTTGTCTACTTTCTCATGTCCTTTCCATTGTATATGTCGGCATTTTTACTTTTTTGACCTTGGTTATTTTTATTTTTCTCTTTTTGTTTTCTTTTACTCGAAGTGGGTCTTTCTTTATTCCTATCTATTTGAAGAATGAACCAAAAAAAACCCTTCTTCTGTGTTTATGTTTTGTACGAAACTTTGTGCAACGAACATCAATTGAAGAATTTCATGCCAGATCATTGCACCCATCCCCATTCAAACACAACATCAAGTAGCGACATTCATAATCGAGTAAGAACAATGGATATACGATCCAATTAAAATTATAGTAAGGTAATACAAGATAAAAAAAAACAAAACCTAAAATCCTTCAGCGAAGCAAGATTCTCTTCAAAGAAACACAATAGAATTTGTCAATAACAATCATAAACATAGAAATTATCAAAGTGGTTCTAAAACCCCCAAATGTTTTGGACCCGTCAATGGATGGGTGCACGAGACGGAGTTTGAAACACAAACCCTAGATCGTAGAAATTGGTTGAGGTTTTTCCTCTCTTCTATGAACAAGAACGTGTATGTAGCAGCTCACTGAAGAATTGGTTGAACTTAGTCGATTTGGGGGTGCATGACAAGCTCCCATGGTAGAACAAGAACGTGTGTCTACAATGACTCATTGAAGAAGATCGGCAATTCTGTTTTGCGTAGCAATCAGTGACTCCGGTGAGGCTACCCTTTGAAGAAGTGAAATACATGTAAATCAATTTTGAAACCCTAGATTTGGAAGTGTCAATGATAATGGTAGTAAATTTTGGGAGAATCAAATAGGCGAAAGAAAAGTGGCAATAAAAGGCAATTACCATGCACTAAGAATGGGCATGTGGGTCTTTACACTGTTGTGCTTGTGAATGGTTAAATTAGACCATCCAATTAGGGGGGTTTGAATAGCCAGCAGAAAATCCACAATAACGCAAGCCCCTAGGTCAATGTCGGTTTAGACGCCTATCAAAGTAAATGAGTGGAAACAGTAAGCAAATTAACCAAACCCACCGATGTCCATCAAAGTAAACAACTCCTTAGGAGTAATTTAGACATTCCACAATGTGGATTTTTTTTAACAATTATTTTGTCATGGACATTTTAGGAATTTCATAAAAATTTCAGATTTTTTCATGTTGACCTTGATTAAAAGTAGGGATGGCAACGGGTCAGGTCTACTACGGGTTTGGACAAACCCGAGACCCAACCTGCAAGGATTGTTCTGGACCTGAGACCCATTCCAAACTCAAGAGGTTAGACCCTTTGAACCCATCAAGTTTCTAAACTTGTCCAAACTCGTCAAACTGGTATACCCTACAAACCCGCCCTAATAATTGAAATTTTCATTTTAATACGAAAATAATTTGTCCACCTTATTATTCACATAAGTAAAGAGCAGACACATAAAGTGAATTTTATTTTAAATATATGTATTAGATATGAATGAGAGTAGCAAGCGTGGACCCATTATGAAAGTGCAATGTGTGCTGCCCATCATGTTGCATTGTGAGTTTGACTATGAATTAGTGATTGAAAGTCTTAATGGAGCATGGTCTACTTGGCCCCAATTTTGATACAGAGACATAATAGGTGCTCTTAATTCAATTGCTAACTTTTGAATTGCCTACAAGGCCTAGAAAACTACAAAATCTGAAAGCGTTTCCACACATATTTCTATTTCTACTTTTTAAAATTTTTAAGTAGCTAAATCTCATGCAAATGGCTACCCAAGTCGCGTATTTACGGCCATCCTATTTGTAACTAAGCATTCATTTGTTAGTGCTCATCTTAGTCAATTAATCCAATCAGAATGGAAATGGATTTACGTCCACATGATCCTATTTTTAACTAAGCATTCATTCGGCATTTTCCTAAAGAGATATATATTAATAAAAGGGAAATTTTTTATGCACCTCAGCCCTTGGCTCAAGGCCTATAAATGTATTGAACGGTTCAAATTATGTCACGTTATTAATTCAGTTAGATATAAATATCAACATAAAAAATAATATAATTTGAGTCATTTGGTTCATATGTGACGCAAAATACTAGGTTCATACAAGAATAGTCCCATAAACAAGGAAAACTATGATCTTGTTACATGGATAATTCTAATCCAAACTAGGTTCAATCCTATCGAAATTAATCATGTATTGAGTATATCACACTTGTCATGCATGTAATTAATATATATTGAGAAGAAAGTGATCAATTATATGATAAATGTCACGCTCACTTTATAATTTATTGAGTGCGATCAAATTGGGTTCAAATAAAAATTTTCCGTCATGAGACATGTACGTACTCGAAAGAAAATGATTGGCAAGACCTTAGAGCATGCACCTTTGACCCTTCCGTGTTTATGGTCAAACCATACCATTTATATTATCTATACAATTACATAAAATATTAGTTCACTCTAAAAATTATTTTTGGTATTTGTGGTTTATTACTTGAATTTATCTTCTCTCTCCTCTACTATTCCATTTTTTTAATTTCTGAATTTTTCTCTATCCTCTCTCCTTTCTCTCTTATCTGTTATCTCACTTTTCAACAAATTTTGAACTCTCTTTGTATTTATTTTTTTTAATTTTATTTAATTTCAAATTATTTTTTTCACTTATCATTAATTTAATCAATATATTGAAAATAGTTAAAAGAAAATTATATTCATACAAAAAATTAATAAATATTTATAATTTATACTAACTAAATCAAATAATCTAATTACGCTTTATTATCTTTTTTATTTTATACACCTATTAAATGTGCCAAAATGACTAGTTTATAGATAATTTCCAAACAACATGCGGTGAGTATAGTCAGAGCAAAGTGCCGTTGTCTACCACGCATAGAGGGATGCTCGGTGCATCATGACTTGCCACTATAAAATGATATTATGTCTTTTTTTGTGCGGCATTAATTAAAATATAATATTTTCATAATATGCTTTATAGTGATATTTTTTATAAAAATGCCACAATTACTGGATTATTGAGATATTTCCGAAAAAATGTCACTTCAGTGTATCAAATTAGGAACTTTTTTTTAATAGTATCTATACTTGTCACCGGAGAGAGAGAGAGAGAGAGAGAGAGAGAGAGAGAGAGAGAGAGAGAGAGACCCTGTGAACAAAAAAACACTCCAAGACAAGTGTGACGTGAACGTGGTCATGGTGGTCTGGATAGTCTTTATGATACTGATGAGAGAGCAGTCGCAGCTTATACCAGCTTCAACAATAAATACACTTGGATTTTCATGAAATTATCAACATTACAGATTTTTATGAAATTATCTATCAAAACAATCACGAGCAGGTTATCATGCACCTACACTTCAAAAATCAGTCATATTTTGTCCAATGCGTGTTAAACAGAACAATAGCATGTGCATAAATTAAATTAAATCAAATTAAAAATCCACACTTGTTGGACTAATGTAATTTCGGAACAATATAGACGATCTATTTATATATTTTTTTTAGGTTTATTTATATCTTATCCATCAAAATTCTATCAAAATTTACTGGAATTTTCATATTCGAAATGGTAATTTCAGGCGGATTTTCAACTAGACACTTTTATTATTATTTTTTTTATTCTTATCTTTCGTCGGGAACCCAATAGAACCTTTGTTCTATTTATTTTATAAATTCGACATGTGTGATGGTTTTTTGTTGGAAAATGAAAATATAAATATGTTTATTTTTAAAAGTTCTTTTTTGCCCCACTACAAATCCCAAATCATCCAACAATCCGATAAAATTAAAACTGTATGTTGAGAACAGTTGTCGATGTTAATACATACAAAATACAAAAATTTAAAATGTTATTACAAAGATAATTTAAATTATTAATAAATTCTTAATTTTCGAGGGCGGCCCCTCGATTCTCGACAGGACAAATTCAAAAAATAAAAAATAGAAAAAAATTTATCGACATGACTGTTCCGTCGCAAATTAATGATGAAAATAGCACCATTATTCAAGCCAAGAAAGCGCCAATCCCAACGGATTTGAGGGTAATTGGCAATGGACTTAGAATTTTTTTTGTCATTTGCAGGCAACGCGCAAGAATTATATGGAAAATTTCTTAGGGAATCATTTCACTTGACATTTCGTATTTTTCTAGTAATAAACATAACAACTTCCAAATCTTGTTGTTGCACTCCCTGTGCTACACTGCATGATTGGATATATAATTTATGTCCACAGGAACCTAATTTTTTATTCTTTTTATTTTCGCACGCATATCACTCTTCCAACCACCCAATACACTCCATTTGGCATAGCGTGAAATTGTCCAAAAGTGCATAACAAGAGAAAGATTACTACTTGTAATCACAAGAGAGTAGAAGGGAAGTCATCCGCCATATATTACATTTCTTCCTTCCATAACTGGCTTCTCGCACCAAAAGCTTGCTTCTTCTTTTCCTATAAATTTTTATTCCACGACTTCAATTAACCATATAAGTTATATAAATATTTATAGGATTTTTTAACACAAACCTAACTCAATACATGAACCACAATTAATCTTTGTTTTTTTCCTTCTTCTTATACATTTATCTAGTATTAATCAATTCAAATAGACGTACCGAATAAATATTAGACCGTCTTCTAAGCCAATTTGTGTACGTCGTCACAGTTGAGGAAATTGACGCAGACCAGTACTATCCAGGCACATGCAATTGACCAAATTGATTTCCACTAGAATTTCAGCTATAAATATACTTAGCCTACATCAATTTATCTCCCACGAACTTTTCTATATCATTTACCACAAATGGCAAACTGGTGGGCACTGTTAGCCTTAGTTGCTGCACTAACCTTTCTATCAAAAACACTCTTCAAACGCCACCCGAAACGAAAGCTCCCGCCTGGACCGAAACCATGGCCCGTGATTGGCAACCTAAACCTGATCGGCTCAATCCCACATCAATCCCTTCACCATTTATCTCGACAATACGGTGAAATAATGTTACTAAAGTTCGGTAAATTCCCAATAGTTGTTGCCTCATCCCCTGAGATGGCTAAACAGTTCTTAAGGGTACACGACACAGTGTTTGCCTCCAGGCCCGCACTTGCTGCCGGTAAATACACCAGCTACAATTACTCGGACATGACGTGGGCTCCTTACGGCCCGTACTGGCGTCAGGCCCGTAAAATCTACCTCTCGGAGGTGTTCAATGCAAGAAAACTCGAATCGTTCGAGCACATTCGTATTGAGGAGAGGCGTAATTTCATCGCTCGTCTACGTGCCCTGTCGGGGAAACCTGTTGGGATCAGGGACCATATATGGCGTTACACTCTTTCATCGATAAGCAGGATGGTGTTGAGCAACAAGTACTTTAGTGAATCGGATCATCAGGAGTCAATTACGAAGTTGGAAGAATTGCAGGGGATGTTGGATGAGTGGTTTTTGCTCAACGGGGTGGTGAATATCGGGGACTGGATACCCTGGCTCAGTTTTCTTGATCTCCAGGGTTATGTCAAGAAAATGAAGGCCTTTTATAAGAAGTTTGATAGGTTTCACAACTTTGTTATCGATGATCACCAGGCTAGGAGGGATGCCGCAAAAGACGACTTCGTGCCGAAAGACGTGGTGGACGTGTTGTTGCAGCTGGCTGAGGATCCAACTCTTGAAGTTAAACTCACAAGGGATTGTGTCAAGGGATTAATACAGGTATTCACATCTCTTTCCAATTTTCTCCTTGACTTCGTAATACTCTATTACTCGATTGAGTTATTATGCCAGTTTTTGTACAAATAGATAGCGAAATCTTTCAACAGGGAGCTAGCAACATGATGGGATGATATTCAATTACAATATACACACACACACACAAGCCATTTTATCATTCATGGAGGGGAGAGAATTTTAATATTTTAATAAAAAATGTATGAAATATTTCTCTATGTGACTTGAGCGAACGATCGGTGGAAATCACTTTGAACCTTTTGCTACATAATTATGTTATATCTTCAACTCCACTTATCAATACACGCCAACCACATATATTGATGAGTATTTAGGATAATAAAAGAGAAAAACTTATACATGATATGTCAAAAAGATTTTAAAATTCTCTTTTCTTATCTTAGTCATTCACCAATACACAAGTGTGTGTTGATGAGCATTAATAGAAGTAGTATGATTATGTAATAAAAGATCCGAATTAATTTCTGCCAACATTTTACTCCTTTTATTTCTACCTAATACTTTTGCTCATTGTTGTTTAGTTGAGAGATGAGGGAGTTTGAATTTGAACCGATAAACTCTACTTTAATATGGGAGACAAGATTCTTTCTTGTTAGAGATATTAAACATTTGACATTTATCCTCTTTATAAGTTTAAATATTTGAATGAGACAATCATTCAATACTTCCTAATGTAATAAATTAACTTGTTCTCTCCTAACAACATCTATAGGACCTGCTAGCCGGTGGCACGGACACCTCAACCACCACAGTCGAATGGACAATCCACGAAGTACTCAGGCAACCTCGCATAATTCAAAAGGCAAAGGAAGAGCTTGATAGGGTAATCGGAAGGAACCGATGGGTAGAAGAGAATGACTTCCCTCAATTGCCTTACATAGACGCCATTATCATGGAATCAATGAGATTACATCCGCTCGCAACAATGTTAGCCCCCCATTACGCTACTGAGGACTGCAACGTTGCAGGCTACGATATATCAAAGGGTACGACTATCCTTATCAACACATGGAGCATAGGGAGGGACCGCAACGCATGGGACGAGCCCGAAAAATTCTTGCCCGAGAGGTTTATTGGTAGAGAAACCGATATGTTGGGAAGTAATTTTGCGTTGTTGCCGTTCGGCTCCGGCCGGAGAAGGTGCCCAGGGTACAGCCTCGGACTTAAGATTGTTCGTACAACGGTGGCTAATTTGCTACATGGATTTGAGATGAAATTGGTTGAGGGTATGAGGCCTGAAGATATATCCATGGAGGAACTTTATGGACTCACCACACGTCCTAAAGAGCCTCTTTACATTTTCACAGAACCAACACTCCCAAGCCATCTTTACTAAATTTTTGATCAGTTTTTAAGGGATAAATGGAATCAAGATGGTCTTCATACAAGTAGGATATTCTTGTTTGTTTCATTGAATTAATAAAGGATTTTAGACTCTCAATAGCTTTTTCATCGTTTTATTACTACTGGTTCCAAATTTTTTTTGTCTCTCTCTTTTTTCTAGGAAGAGAATTTTTGTTGATCTTCCGATTGTCTTTTTTGGTACTAGAACCCGCCACTCATCTATTTTCAGGCCCTCTACAAGAAACAAGAAAATTAACAACAATATCTTACATAATAATATAAAAATTGTCATTAATTATATAAATTTAATAATAAAAAAATAAATTAATTTTGTCATAAAGAGAATTTTTGAAAGTGGATAGTGACAAGATTGTGTTTAAGTTGTCATGGATTAAGACAACTTGATAACAAGAAAAATCTCTTCACCCAATCATATATGGTGAATTTTTATGGGTACCAAAAACAAACAAATAGAGAAAAGAAAAAAAAAACTATCACCAAATTATTAGTATATATAGAGATGTCATTAATTATTAATATTCAACTAAAATATTGATTCTTACCATTATTAAATCATATTGTGACAAAATGGAATTGTTGATACTAAATTGACTTAATTAGCACTTAATCGTAACATGATTCAAACTTATATAAAAATATATATATATATATATAACCTTTTTTATTCTTTTTATTTTGTGGAATTCGTCTGTATGTATTCTCCTTCAGCCGTCAAGAAAGAATTCTTTTATAATAGCTAGGCAGCAAATTCTTGTTCATTCTACTAAAAGTCAAAAAGTGCAAGTGGGAAATGAAAGTTGATTCTGACCCTGACCACTATTATTAGCACGGCGGATTGAAAAAAGTTACATATTCTAGAAGGGCAGTTGGAAAATGGAAATGCACTCCACCCTTTGGCATGTGAAAAATTAATTTATTTTTTTTTATCTTTATTGGTAAATGCTATAGAGAATATAGGCCATTTGTATTTTTAAAATACATATATATTAGTACTTTAGAAGTGTTTTTTTTAAAAGACCGATGTTTAGTTTATTTAATTATTATTGTGATATTTGTAATCTAATAGTAAAATATTAAAAAACAATCCACTTATAAAATAAACAAATTGAACTATAGTAATTTAGTAAATTGAATTTCAAAATTAAATATAAAAATTTGAGATTGTAGCCACTTGCACACTATAATCCTCCTCCCCTTTTCGCCTAGTAGAATTGTTAGTGGGTCGAACTTGAATTAAATCAGGTTAATTTTAAGCTTAAATTCGATTGAATATATTGATATTCCGATGTAATCTTAGATTTTTTACGATTTGTGTCTATTGATACGAAATTCAAACGCAATAAAAATTCAAACTTGATGAAGGAATTCAACTTAATTCACGTTGAATGATTATTAGATGTTTAAAATCAAAAACCAAGAAGCACTTCTAGAACTTTTGAAAAAGTTGTACATCATATTATTAAATAAGATACATCAAAAAATGAAAAATAAATTGTGCCATTACAAAAAAAAAATAATATCAATAAGAAACTATAAAAGTGGTAATATAAAAATTGTTACCAATATTTATATTAAGCAATAATACTTTAACTCTTGTCACTAATTGAATTGATTTAGTGACAATGATTTTATTTTAGCACAATATCACTTAATGGTGATAATAATTAATATTTTAGTTGTCACTATTAATAATTATTGATACTTGTTGGGTTAAAGATTCTTTTTTGGTTGCTAAATGTTACAGCCCAAAGAGCCCTCGTCGTTCATTTCTAGTTTAGTTAGCTTAGCCACACTGATGAAGGGCCTTTTTTATCATCTTTGGGAGACTACTTAGGAGAAATTCTTCAGCAATAGACTCACAAGACAAAAAAAAAAAAAAAAACCAATTATTGATACATCTAAGCGACAACTTGGTAATTGAAAAAAAAATTGTCAGTAAGATGTTTTGATAAAATTTTATACCACTAAGTTCTTATCATAGTCTTGTTAATTATAATTGGTGACACATACACTATGTTGTCATTAATTGATTTTATTTTGTGATAATATAATATTTTGTCAAGAAATATATATATTTGGTGGTAATTTTTTCATTATCATCTATTATATATTGTAATTAATTTATTCATTTTTTTGTAGTGTGTGTTAGTAGTTGTGATAGCATTATTTTTAAGAGTCCTTATTAATATTATATTACACATTAGATATATATATAATCATTTATTTCATAACAAATATTATTGAACTTTGGATTTAACATTTTAAAGATCATATTATTTGAAGAGCTCACAAACTTTATCACGCCAATTTCGAAACAAATTCTTATCCTGAGATTCGTCTGATTCAATTAATGACTGTTAGTGTCCTTATCGAAAAGAAGAGGTGATAATTGTCGATGTCGCTATCTAAAATTTTGAATTTGCCGACGTATAATATAAAAATCCATGATATTGGTCAAGCCTTTGGAGTGTTCAAATTTGAATTACTTGACAGAAATCGAAAAATAATTCGAATTATTGGCTTTCATTTTCATTTTTATTTTGTGGTTATCATTAATCCAAATAAACTTCTATTTTCCCACAAATCACTGAAAAGTTATATATTTGTTTTCTTTATGAGCCGTGGGGATTGAGATTAGTGAACTTGAATTTAAACTCAAGTTTCTTCCACTATATATACAAAAATATTTATAAAAAAAAAGAAAAGGAAAAGACAGTTGAGATTAGTTGTGTGTATTGACAAATATAATGAAAAGTTCTTACACAAATAATCCACTTGACATTAGCTAGATCATAACTTTCCCCAATTATACAAGATTGACTAGTTTGTACAAGTGTACAAGATTCACGTATCTTGACCAAAATAGAACAAATTGAAGACGTGAAAGGACAAAAAACCAAGTAAAAACAATCCACGTGTTTGACTATATTGGGAAAATTTTGTACCATGTGCAAACAAAGCAACCTTCAATCTAGCGGTTTGTCTTAATCTCATATGTGAGAATAAAAAGATAAGTGTATTACATCATTATGTTATGATATGAATAGATTATAACATTTTGGTGAAAATAAAAAAAGGAAAATCAAGAAATATTCATTTCAAATAACATTTTGTATTTATTCGTTGATAATAAAAAAATTATTTGTTTATAGCTTTTTTTTTCCTTTTCATTAAAATTTTGTGAACCAAAAATGGCTGAATTTAGAAAATATTTTTCTTGGGCTCTGACTACTTGTATTTTGAAAGGCCTCCTTTCGTTTTTTGCAATATATATATATATACATATATATATATATATATATATATATTATGAAATAGTATCTATTACAATCAATTGATTTCATCAATCTTCCAATTGAACAACAAATTATTATAATCAATCATTACCAAATATCAAATAAAAGAAAAGATATTATACAATACAATGACATATAGAATAAGAAACTAATGTTCAGTTAGAATAATACCCATATTTACAAAAACTCGAATACACAATCTCAAATTTATGAAATCTCCACTTTACCAACTGTATTTTTGCATTGTACATCCTTTCATGATAAATATATGTAATATAAAATAATGTGGAATATGCACAATATATTTTGACTGGAGAAAAGTGAGATCAACAATAATATGAGGGGCACATGTCTTAATCGAGGTTGCATTATTATTTTTCGCTGTGCCGGTGACTGGAGAAAACATGCAAGGATAATCGTTCCGGCAAGTTGCAAATGATTTCTCTTAATGGTAGCAAAATGTGTTAGGAATTATGGGTTCAATTTAATTCATAGCATTTTGAATTAGGTTGGGTCTCATTTGACTGATATTGATAATAGATTGATTATGGATTGATCACAAGTTATAAATGGATTATTCCATACACAATATATATATATATATATATATATATTATCTAATTTCAATTTATTTTAGTATTTTAAAACTATTTAACGAGTATATGAACTAATAATTAATTTTTTTTTTGTTTTGATTAAACATACAATAATTATGTATTGAAGCGTTTAAAAATCATATCAAATTTATTTACAACCCACCCCCAACCCATCTACAACTCAATCCATCTTCAATCTACTTTTTGAAGCCCATCGTCAATCCAACCCATTATGACTCAATCCAAACCCAATCAAACCCGATCCGCCCAATTGCCACATCTAGATTTCTGGTAACAAACACTTGTTTGGCTGGAATTGTACAAGCATCAAAAAATATCTATTACACATTACCTATCCCAAATATTTTCTTGCATCAATTTCCTCATTTCACACTAATGTGTTATATTTTTTTATTATATTTATCAATACATATTTCATATATTAGTGACATTTAAGATCTTTTACTATATAATCGTGCAATATTTTCTACCGTACTCATTAATACACGCAACGTATATTAATAAACGATTAAGATAAAAAAAGAAAAAAACTTATGATATTAAAAAAATTAAATATTCTCTTTCATTATTTAACTTTTCGTCATTACACACTAGCGGAGCTACCTTGCTTTGAGGGGGTTCGCTTTCCTTTATATGAAAAAAATACCGTGTAGTATACATATATCTTGAGCTATATACAAAATTGTAATATTAATAGTGTATATTGAACCCCCCCCCCCCCACACACACACACAACACTACAAGAAAAATAAGTCAATTGATTATATTATAATAGGGGATGATGAAAAAAATTGTCACTAATTATATACATTTAGTGACAACAAAATTATGTTGTCACAAAACATAACTCGCACAACGTCAATAGTGACAACATAGTGTAAAAAAGATCACAATACAGTACAACATTGATAATTAGTGACACATTCGAGCTTCCAACATTTATGCCGAAATTTCATATCTCGTTTGCGTTCCCTGTAAGGGAAGCCCATCAGGCTTAGGGACCATTTGATGCGTAATACCCTATCGACTATAAGTGGGATTGTGTTGGGCTATAAATATCACTACTAGAAAAAAGGCATTTAGCCACGGATTTTAGCCACGGATTTGGCAAAAAATCAGTGGCTAAGGAGATTAGCCACGAATTGGCCACGGATTAGCCACGGATTTTTTCCGTGGCTAAAAGTGGCGTGGCTAACCTTCGCCACGGCTTTTTAGCCACGGCTGGGCTTAGCCACGGGCAAACCGTGGCCAACTTTGGCCACTTTTTCTAGACATGGCCTAGCCGTGGCTAAGGGCCACGGATTAGCCACGGTTTGGCCGTGGCTAATCCGTGGCCACTGGAAAAAAAAAAAAAAAAAAAGCTAATTACACCCAAACCCGCGCCCCAACCCGGACCTGAAACCCGCGTCCCCAAGCTTTTTTTTTTTGCGCTCAAGGAGATTCGAACACGGGACATCAATGTTATAAATGGAGCATGTAACCGTTGCGCCAAGGGAGTTCTTTGGTTATTGATTGATTTTTTTTATACTTAAACTATATTGTTACAATATTTTAAACTTAAATTATCTAATAAATTTCATTAGTTTTATCAATTTTTTTAATTTAATTTTAGTAATTTTTATAAATTATTAACCAATTATTTTGTTTTTAAAAATAAAGATATTTACCTTTGACTTTATCGTTCAATATTCAACTTTTTTTTTATGACAAATATTTAATAAACTAATATATCAAAAACAAAAATTATAACAAAAGTCTATTTATATAATTTATATTTAGATAATAGCAACTTTAATTCATGATAATTTGTCAATATCTTCGTATATGTGTGGTATTATATAATATATGTCAAGTATATATATCATATATATATATATCAATATATGTATCTATTTTAAATATGTCCATGTATATATGTATCAATATATATATATATATATATATATAAATGTCCAAGTATATATATTGATAGATATGTATCTATTTTAAATATGTCCAAGTATATATGTATCAATATATATATAAATGTCCAAGTATATATATGTATCAATATATATATGTATCCAAGTATATATAGATAATTTATATTGAGATAATTAAAATATCAATAACAAAAATTTATCCGTGGCTAATTATTTTTTTCATTTTTTTTTGCACCACAGATAAATTTATATATATATATATTGATACATATGTAAATTTATATTGATACATATATTTATATATCCAAGTATATATGTACCAATATATATATATATATATATATATATTTGTGACTAATCCATGGCTATATTTATATATATATATATATATATATCATGTATATATATACATATATTCAAGTATATATATATATCAATATATGTGTATATATATATTTCCAAGTATATATATCATATATACATATATCAATATAAGTATATGTCAATGTGTATCTCATATATATTAATATATTATATGTACATTCTAATCCTCTATATATAGTCTGTATGATATAAGTATATATCTATATAGAACATATCTAATATATGTTATAAATGTAGTGTACGTATATATAGATCCAATATATATATATATATATATATATATATATATATATATCTAATCATATGTACTATATATGATCAATCATCAATATGAAATAAACATATATTAGTGTATTATATATCTAATATATGTTATATATGTACTTATACATCTCATATATATACAGCTAATTATATATAAATACACATATATATAAGTATATCTAATCTTATACGTATGTAATATATCGAATCATTTATTATATATATCAATATATATAATATAATATATATATATATATATATATTACTTAAGTATAGCAAAAATTAATTATTAAACAAAAAGTTAAAGTGGTGTAGTGGTTTAATGCTCTAACTTTAACTAACAGGTCAAGAGTTCAAATCATATTTGTTGCAAAACAAAAATAAAAATTTTTAGCTGTGGCTAAACCGTGGCCCTTAGCCACGGCCAGACCGTGGCTAAATTAGCCACGGTCTGGCCGTGGCTAAGGGCCACGATTTAGCCACGGTCAGGCCGTGGCTAATCCTTAGCCACGGCCTGACCGTGGCTAATCCAGCCACGGCTAGGCCGTGGCTAGACCGTGGCTAAGGGCCACGGCTTAGCCACGGTCTGGCCGTGGCCAAATTAGCCACGGCTAGGCCGTGGCCAAGCCGTGGCTAACCATTGGCGGCAAAACTGGCGCCAAATTTAGCCACGACATTTAGCCACGGGTAATCCGTGGCCAATCCGTGGCTAAAGCTCAAAAAATTTTTTCACCGAAAACCGTTGCTAATCCGTGGCTAATAGCTACGGATTAGCCACGGATTTTTTCCGTGGCTAAAATCCGTGGCTATTTGCTCTTTTTCTAGTAGTGTATATTGTTGATGATCAACAGGCTTCCAATGATATTGCACAGATTGATGAATTGCGAGAGATGCTGGATGAGTGGTTTTTGCTCAACGGGTGTTCAATATCGGGGATTGGGTTCCCTGGCTCAGTTTCCTGGATCTCCAGGGATATGTTAAGAAAATGAAGGATTTAAACAAGAAACTTGACAGGTTTCTTGAATTTGTGATTGATGATCACTAGGCTAGAAGCGCTGCTGAAAAAGTTGGTAGCTTTGTTTCGAAAGACATGGTGGACGTGTTGCTTCAACTGGCTAAGGATCCTAATCTTGAAGTTAAACTCACAAGGAATCGTGTCAAGGCTTTAATTCAGGTAATAATTTATCTTTTGGGCAAATTGCAATTTACCTTCTCCTGCTAAGCCAAAAGTGAGAAAAAAACCTCCATATGGAAAAAACAAAAAAAAAGAATTAGTTGAAAAAACCCTTGACATTTTAAACCCTAGCCCCGTCCATCACACGCTAATTCTCTTCACTCTCTAGCGCGCGACTGTCTTACCCTCCCTAGCATCTCAGCCAAATTTGTTCATGTTCTTGTCTTTGAGCTTCCTTTAATTTGTTCAAATACATCTCTTCGCAGAACCTACTACTTGGTGGCACGGATACCTCAGCTACTACTGTCGAATGGTCCATCCCCGAGATCCTCAAATAACCGCGTGTAATCAAAAGGGTGAAAGAAGAACTTGACAGGGTAATTGGAAGAAACAGGTGGGTAGAAGAGAACAACTTCTCTGAATTACCTTATACAGATGCCATCATCATGGAGTCGATGAGGTTACATCCACTCACGACATTATTAGCCCCCATTATACCATTGAAGACTGCAATGTTGCAGGCTACAACATATTAAAGGGGACGACCATCTTTATCAACACGTGGAGGAAAGGGAGAGACCCAACTTGTGGGATGAGCCCGAAAAATTCTGGCCTGAGAGATTTATGGGCAAAGACATCGATACGATGGGAAGTAATTTTGCCATGTTGCCATTTGTCTTAGGACGGAGGACGTGCCTTAGATATGGGCTAGGACTTAAGGTTGTTTGAACGACGTTGGCTAATTTATTGCATGGGTTTGAGTTGAAATTGATGGAGGGGATGAAGCCTAAAGATATAAGCATGGAGGAAGAGTATGGCCTCACTACACATCCTAAAGAGCCTCTTGCTGTTATCATGGAACCTACACTCCTTTCCCATCTTTATTGAATTATGATAAGAGTAAACTTGTATAATAAAGATGATCTTGTTGGATTTGGATTATTATTGTTGAAATAAGTTGAATGATGTATATATTTGTTTGATACATTAGTTGCAAATAAATACTGGTTATTAATTTATGGATAAATTCCATAAAACACCCATGTGGGTTGATTAGAATCCAAAAAAAAAAAAAAATCCACCAATTTTAAAAATACACAAACAAAATTCAATTCGAATTTTCTGTTATGTAATCGTATTATATTTTCTATTATACTCATCAATAGAAAAATTCTAACTCGAACCTGGTTTGGTCGAACCCAACAAATCATATGACAAGTGTATTACACTTGCTAATTAATTGGTCACTCTTCCTAAATTATAGACCATTCATAGGGCAAGTGTCAAATACTCGCCACGTGATTAACACTGATTCGACTAAATCGAGTCTGGGCTAGAATTTCCCCTCATCAATACACACCATGTGTATTGGTGTGCGATCGAAATAAAAAAAAAACTAATGATATAAAATATATATATATATATATATATATATATATAAAGATTTTCTTTTCTTATATCGACCACTCACCAATATATATGACGTGTATTGATAAGTGTAATAGAAGTTGTAATACGATTATATAACAGAACAAAATCCTCACAGTTTGAGATACCCTAAAATAAATATCTATTGGAAACACAATATAACAGAATATCTAAAATTCGATATTCTCGTGGGCGAATTTATTCGATAATATAAATACAATACAATAACAATTTTTATAGTAAAAATACTATAACCAAAAGCAAATTAAACGATGTCGTAACAAATAAATAAACAAGAAAGTACAGTAGACTTATCAGTGTTTATTTGAAAGGGTACGATTGAATCACCGCGTTGAGCCGATTTGCCTTAAAAAAACATTCGCCCCACTGACCGGTGCGATGGGCCTGCGATACTCCTTCCAAGATAAGACAGTCCAGAGGTCCGTTCCAAGCCGCACTGCTACGTTGGACCTCACTTCAAAAGCTAAACAGGTCAAGTGGTTGTGTATGCAATGCAAAACACACCCAAAAAGCTAAAAGTGTATACACTCTTTACGATTCAACAACTTTTTAAAACAGTATACTTTCTATTTTCTCTTGTTTCGTATGTGTGTATTCTGTGTGTTTTGCAGGGAACAGAAACTGCTATTTACAGGAAAAAAATAATATAGGATATTAATACCAATAATTAATTCTAAAACTGTAACTGTTGTAACCGTTTATAACGTTTCAGATAATTAAATCTGAATTCGTTACTGCAAGTAACAATAATCGGTTACTCAACAATCAATATCGCCTATTAATATTTTGTAAATGTTAACCGTTTCAAAATTAATGTTGTACATTAATATTCTGTAACGGTTGAAATTAAGTTTAAATTTAAAATTCAAACATAATTCTAGGGCTAGTTCAATAAAAGATAAGACCGGGACCGTGACAATTTACCCTAATGCCCGCAGTTGCGTGTGAGACTACCCATATGCGGTACTTAGCTATTTAGTTTACACTACAACAACACTTAACCATATAAATATTCGAATTGTCAAGATTAAATATCTCATATGAGATTTTACACTTATCCTTTAACATACAGACAATATTTAACGAGAATTTATCCATAAATTTAAACCACAAATAACTTCATCCTAAATTAATCCCTATAAATATTATTACAATTAAGTCCATTTCCAACAATATCTTTTCCTGACAAAATTAATGCAGAATGTAATACGTGTTGTTAATGCAAAATTGTCAGTTAATTTCTGACATCTTCTCAACAAAATGCATACATGCGAATTAATCTGCTCCTTTCCTTTTGAAATGAAAAATACTGCTGATGTGTACCAAAAATAATTGAAAAATCCTACGATCTTCTAACATTGTGAACAAGGCTCGTTAAACTTACAACTCGAATAAAAAAAATGCACGATATTTTTTATTTTCACTAAAAAGTTAAGGACTAGTAATATTTGAAATTAAAAAGTTTCAAATAAATATTAGAAATCAAGTAAAATATTTAAAAATCATAACCAACACAATTAAACCTTAGAATTTCAAAATAACTTTTATTTAAAGAGAAATCATAGAAAAAATCAAATGCTAAAGAAAAAATGAAAGTAAAACATTAAATTTCAACTAAACTAAATTAATTAAGTTGAGAATTAACATATTTAATCTCAATATATATATATATATACATTAAAATACTACGTAAATTATTTAAAATAATAAAATGTTTAGAAAATATTATTTGATATAGAAGTATAAAACAAAAAATTAAAATCTTATACTACTACAAATAATAAATAAAATAAAATAATGAAAGTAAGTAAAAAAACTCTAACTTTTTTTTTTCTTTTCCGTTAAAAAAATTTGCTGTTTTTATCATCTTCCTGGGTGGCAAACCCCACGATCATCGTCTTCCTAGGCAAACCCCACCAACATCTTTTCCTACTCTAATTTTGCTATCTTCATCATCTTCCTAGGCAAACCCCACCATCATCGTCGTCTTCGCCTCTCTTTCACATGCCATGAAACCCCAGCACCTCCCGCCGCCAAAAACCAGATCTCTTCCACCATGTGTTCTAGTTATCTGTGTTCATTGTGTGTTGTGTTTATATATATATATATAGAGAGAGAGATAGAAAGATAGATAATAATATCTATATTATTTATATATAATATATATTTAATTTTTAATTTTTAATTTTTAATTAAATATTATATTTTTATATTCAAAGATATCGTTTTTTTTTTAAGTCAAGATCCAACAGTCCTAATAATAGAAGCATAATAGGCATTTTGATGTAAATCTAATTAATGCGGTCAAATTTGAAATACTGAAAGGGGAGTGTGCTGGGCTTTTTCATCGCAGGGTTTCTTTTTGGCTATTTTCAATCCAGGAGGGAGTTTATTGCATTTTAACCAAATCAAAAGGGGGATTTTATGCAATTTACCCTTATATGATTCATATTTCGGAAAAAGAGCATTTTTATCCTTTTATCAACTTTCTCATATTTGAGTATCATAATGTACAATTTTTTTCACTTTTTGTTCTACAAAGCAGTTTTCATCAACTAATAAATAGCAGCAGCATGTGAAGATAACGTACAAGTAAAACTTTCATTCCTAATTTTCAAAAATAGAGATGAATTAGACACAATTGTAAAATAATGTAAAACTTGCGTCGAATGGACGAAATTAAGTGGTGTGACGGATTGCAATATTATTTACTGATCTGGCGAAGACTGGAAAAAATATGAAAAGATAATCTTAATTATTACGAGTTTCAAGTTATTTGTGGTCACAAGCAATGGTATAATATTGCACGCTGTCCCACTACGAAAATATCTACTACATATCACTTTCGGGGATATTTTTCTACAACCATTTTCCTTCACCAATCCGTTTGTACAATTAAGTGTGTGTTATGCGCACAATTGAGATCAGAAAATGGAACCAATTCAACTATAAGTACACTTAACCTTAAAACAAATTAATCCTCTGCATCTAAATCATTCACCATTACTAATGGAAGCCCTATTAGTCTTACTATGCTTAGTTACGTTAGCCTTTCTCTCAAAAATAATCTTCAAACGCCCCAAGAAACAGCAAAATCTCCCACCAGGCCCGAAGCCATGGCCCGTGATTGGCAACCTCAACCTGATCGGCTCCATCCCACATCAATCCTTTCACCATTTATCCCGAAAATATGGCGAAATAATGCTACTAAAGTTCGGTAAATTCCCAGTAGTGGTAGCATCATCCCCTGAGATGGCCAAACAATTCTTAAGAATACACGATCCATTTTTCGCCTCCAGGCCCGCACTTGCTGCCGGTAAATACACCAGTTACAATTACTCGGACATGACGTGGGCTCCTTACGGCCCGCATTGGCGACAGGCCCGTAAAATCTACCTCTCGGAGGTGTTCACTGCGAGAAAACTCGAATCGTTCGAGCGTATTCGCGCGGAGGACAGCCGAAACTTCATATCTCGTCTCTATTCCCTGTCGGGGAAGCCCGTCAGGCTGAGAGACCATTTGATGCGTTATACCCTGACGACCATAAACAGGATCGTGTTGGGCAATAAATATTTTAGTGAATCGGGAGATGATGATCTGCGGGCTCGCAATGATATTGTGAAGTTTGATGAATTGCTAGGGATGTTGGTCGAGTGGTTTTTGCTCAGCGGGGTGATAAATATCGGGGATTGGGTACCCTGGCTCAGTTCCCTGGATCTTCAGGGATATGTCAAGAGAATGAAGCATTTACACAAGAAACTTGACAGGTTTTTTGATTATGTGGTTGATGATCACCAGGCTAGGAGGGATGCAGCAAAGGACGGCTTCGTCCCGAAAGATATGGTGGATGTGTTGCTTCAGATGGCTGAGAATCCTAATCTTGAAGTTAAACTCACCAAGGATTGCGTCAAGGCATTGGCTCAGGTACTATTTCATCGTTTCAAGCTCGATTTCAATCATGGTTTATAAATATATGTTTACGGCGTAGTCAGAATTTTTTTTTTTTATAGGGTTCCTATTAGAGTAAAATACTACATCAACTTTTAATAAAATTAATACTTTTTAAAATACTAATTTAAATGAAATTCTAAAAACTAAATATATATATAAAAGAAACTAATTACATGTTGACTAAGGATATTTTTCACCACTAATTTATCTTTACAAGCTCAACTATTTTTTTTTTCTGTCCAAGCTCAATTTCAATCATGGTTTTAAATATTTGTGTATGACATCGGCAGTCATTTAGCCAGTCTTTTTCTTTTCTTTTTTTTTTTTCGTGCTTAAGCGACTGTTATAAATAGAAATACAGCATGAAGATTAATAAATTTAATGAACTTGATCTTTTTTAAATACCAATTTAAATAAAAGTTCAAGAAATAAATATAAATGAAGAAGCTTATTACATGAGGACTAACGATTTTTTCACCATTTCAAATAATTTTTATCCATATGTAGTTGAACAATTCTATCCTGAACGAGGTTTGACTACGTCAAAATTAATGATAAATTTAATTTCATTTTTTTTATAAGTTATTGAATGCAATAAAATTGAGTTCGAATAAAATTTTCCAACGAATCTGAACTAAATGGGATTTTTCAGAGTTGGCTGGAATTATTCCACCCCACTCAATACTATCATGATACTTTTGTCCTTTTTGATCAATTTTCAATATTATATATATATTTTTAATATTTATTGCATTAATGTCATCCAATATTTTCAAAAGTGAAAGAATCACTTTGTTTCTCCCCTTTTTTAATTATTTCTTCTCTCACCTAATTCATTAACATATTTCTTCTTGAAAACACTATTCAACGAGCTTTGTTTTTGACATTTCAGTGATGAGAAATTCTTTGACGAATAACTTAATGTGGTAAATATTTTTTTTCTTACAAAATCAATTATGAATTCTTTCCTTGTATCAAAAAACTATCACTACAAAAAAAAAAAAACAAAAAAGATTTAGTCATAAATTTTGACTAAAAATTTGTGGCTAAGTGGTTAGCCATGGATTTAGCTGCAGATTTTATCCATGGCTAAAAATGGCATTACTAACTTTTAGCCACAGATTTTCTGTAGCTAATTGTTAACTTTTAGCCACGAATTTTGTCCGTGGCTAATATAGCTCAATTTCGCACCTATTAGCCACAAAAAATCGGTGACGAATATGAATTTTTCATGGCCAAATCGTGGCTAAATAGATTCGTAGCTGAATATATTAGGTATGGTACAGATTTAACTGAAACCAGCCACGGATTTTTTATAGCTAAATTTAGCTATGGAAAATCCGTGGCTATTTTTTTGTGACTCTTTTTGAATCTGTGACTAATTAGCCACATGTTTTTTCCATGACTATAATCTGTGGCTAAATGTCAGTTTTCTTATAGTGTATAAATTCTTTCTTATGGGCAATTTTGTAGTTCAATGAACAAAAAAGAATTGGTATATAGAATAATATAACTAATATTTTCTTCCTGTTGTTTGTGTATTTATATTTCACGTGTATACGTACTTGCACGAAAGTGAGTTGGACAATGATAGTGAAATTGTTGATATTGGGCCATGACTCCATTCAAAGAGTAAAATTATGCATGCATGGTTATGAACTCATGAAACATATTTATGTTGAGTAAATTTTCCTCTTTTCACATTTTTTGTGATATTTTTTTGGATTCTGATTTTATAGGATATTATTTATTTATTCATAATCAAAATTGCATTATTTAATTAAAAATTCACGGTTGCATGTAATCTCATGATGTTACAAGTGATAAGATTATAAGGTAATCTTTTTTCTAATTTTTTTTGAATATCCAATATCCCGTCAAATTATTTTATTATTAATTATTATTATTTAATTTTATAAAGAAACACAAATATTAAATAACCTTATTCAATAGAGGGGCTCATAAGAAAAATGTAGAGAGAGAATCTAGTGGGGAACCAGCTCCTTTGCATTAATTATGCTAGTCATATTAGGAAGTAAATTTTAGTATGATTTAATTTATCGACCATTGAGGTAAAAACATTTAAACAAGATTTGCTCTGACATTAGAGATTTTGCTTTGAAATTATCACTTGCATTTCTGATAAATACATAGGACATCAAAATATTTAAATACAAAATATAAAATATTTAGTTAAATAATCTATCAATATATATAGACCCATTCATATACATACTTTTGTATAAATCGAACGTCAAAATAAAATACAAAATATATTCATTTATTTTTCACGAAAATCTTTGTCTCCACCAATTACAGCATACAGGGGCGGCATGCCCTTAAAATGATTCATATTTTACAAAAGTTCTAGTTTGCAATCAGAATTAAAATTTCTAACTCTTATCTCTAAGCTTTATCTAATTTGTTCATGTGCCTATCGTTACAGAACCTAATCCTTGGTGGCATAGATACCTCGGCCACCTCAATCGAATGGGCTATCCATGAAATTCTCAGACAACCACGTGTGCTTAAAAAGGCAAAAGAAGAACTTGACAGGGTAATTGGAAGAACAAGAATGGTAAAAGAGAATGACTTCTCTCAATTGCCTTATGTAGACGCCATTATCATGGAGTCGATGAGATTACATCCACTCGCGACATTATTAGCCCCCCACTATGCCATGGAGGACTGCAATGTTGCAGGTTATGACATATCAAAGGGGACGACAGTTTTTATCAACACATGGAGTGTAGGGAGGGACCCCAACGCATGGGATGTGCCCGAACAATTCTTGCCCGAGAGGTTTATGGACAAAGAAATTGATATATTGGGAAGTAATTTTGCATTCTTGCCATTTGGCTCAGGAAGGAGGAGGTGCCCTGGATATGGCCTAGGACTTAAGGTTGTTCGTACAACGTTGGCTAATTTATTGCATGGGTTTGAGTTAAAATTGGAAGAGGGGATGAAGCCTGAAGATGTAAGCATGGAGGAAGAGTATGGACTCACTACACATCCTAAAGAGGCTCTCGCTATTATCATGGAACCTACACTCCCATCCCATCTTTATTAAATTATGTTTATAGGTTTGTAATAAAAATAAACTTGTATAATCATGATGATCTTGATGGATTTGGATTATTATTATTATAATTGAACTAATGTGTTTCCTTTGCCAAAATTGTAATTTTCACTCCATACTTATTGATATTTGACATTTTTTATTCTAGTCAAATATAAATTTTGTAATATCATTCTGTACGTCCAAAAATTTTGAAAATTTTGTCCTCTCTCAGTCGGAAATCCAAAAAGTTACCAAAATTTTCCTAGTAGGATGATTTAATCCTAAATGGCATGTATGTTGTTGTATCATCCTATTTATTTAATTAGTAGATTCTTATATTAACATCCTAATTATGTTAATTAGTAAAGTCTTATATTAAGTATTTACCTTGTAGTAAATGGTTATTAATGTCATTATCATACTTTTATTTTTAAAAAAAATAAAGAAGAAAACAAAGAAACAAGAATAGACCAAGGTTGGTGTGAATATTTAACGTGTTCTTCTTAGCAAGAACACTTTGAATTGACAAGTGCAACGGCTGATAACCTTGTCTCCAACCGACACTCTTTCTCTTTGAGCTTTCCCTAATTCAAATCTCACATTTTCTCCTATCAAGCTTAGCATTACACTCTTCTAATTCCAAACTATTCAAACAAAATTTCATTCCCCAAAATCTAAAAGAAACTTGCTGCAAAAAGAAAGAAAGAAAGCTAGTCATTCCACCGTACGAATCGGTAGTCAAGTAAGGAACTTTGAGGGAAAATGATTCAATTTGTCCTATAAAGTAGACTTTTTTTTTTTCAAATTTGGTCCTATAAACATCAAGTTCTCGAATTATATCCCACAAAATACAAAATTTCTCAAATTAGGTCCCATGAGCTGATTTTCGTCAAATAATAAGCGGCAAAATCATGTGCAGTGCACGTGGCCGTCAAAGATGGATCAAAAATTAATGGGTTAATTATATTTTAACCCCCTTTTACTGGATCTCCAATCCCCACACCCACAACCAACCACCTCCAAACCCCCCTCCCCTCCCCCACCCCACCCCACACATTGTCTCAATCTCAACTCTCACCCTCTCTATATCTCCCCCCTCCCCCCCAATATTTCTTTCTCTCTCCCTCAATTTATACATATGTATGGGTATGGGTGTGTGTACATATTTCTCTCTCTCTCTCTCTCTCTCTATATATATATATATATATATATATATATATATAATGTCCAAATCCATCGCCGAACATGGAGGCCCGACCCTGCGAGGTATTATCCCGCACCTTGAGATAGTGGGGTTTTGTCCTCTGATGAAAAGGCGCCTCACAAGGTGAGGGAGGTCCATTAGCTTATATAAAAGTCAATACACTCATCTCCTTCTGATGTGGGACGAACAGAATATGGTTATATCATAAGCCCCACAGACGAGGGACTTGGCGAGGCCGTTGATGCCCATTTTTGTCATAGCACCCAGAAGGCCCCCCTGCAAAGTATTATCCCGCACCGCCTTGAGACAGTGGGATTTTGCCCTTTGAAAAGGCGCATCGCAAGGTGAGAGAGGTCCATTAGCTTATATACAAGCCAAGACACTCGTCTCCTTCCGATTTGGGACGAACAGAATATGGTTACAACAACATGTGTGTGTGTGTGTGAATATGTTTTTTATTTATTCACGTAATACGGAACTTTCACGTAATATGGGTTCTAAATGCAAATAATTCATGAATTTTTTATCCACTTTGATGGAAATCAGCTCATGGGTCCTAATTTGAGAAATTTTGTGTTTTGTGGGACATATTTTGAGAACTCAAAGTTTATGGGATCCAATTTTAAAAAATTCTACTTTGTGGAATAGATTGAATCTTTTTCACAAACTTTGAGCTTCCATAACTATCAATTTTGGTAAGAATTGCTTCAAATTGATTTCCATCTATTTTCCTTGCTTCACACTTTACCAAAATTATTTAAGTGCCTAAAACTCACCACGATTCGATCTGGAGACAAGCCCGAAGTAAGCTACTTACTAGATGTTGAAAATCATATCAGCAATCTCATAAGCAACTAGCCATTTTTCAAACTCTTTATCTCACTCGTTACTTATCCAAATTTAGCACACTTTATCCCGTTAGAAATTTTGTAATGCAAACTTTTGGTATGTGTTTAGCTTTGGCAAAAAATTATTTTTCCTAGATCTACAGAGAGTGTCAAAGATGGTTTCTCTATTTTGGGACACCCAAATGTGATAGGAGTAGTTTACTTTGAGCCCTCGTAACTCTCTCGTCTCTAACTCAAATTGGACAAACGTATGCTCATATAAGGTTTGAAGAACATACTTTTAAATGATACTAAAATTAGATCTAGAAATGTTCAATACAAATTTGTATAATCACTTAAGTTAGCAATTCAAAACAATTTTCAGGAAATTTAGAAAATTATCAGATTTCGAGTTTTTTTGAACAATATTCTAGCGTCCACAACTCTCTCCACTTTCATCCAAATTTGGTAAAGTTTGTGTCCTTAGAAAGCTTGTAGAATGAAGTGTTTTCACATACTAAGTTTAGATCTAGAATAGATTTGTATAGATCTATAGAATGTCTTAAAATTACCTGCCTGAAATCCATTTTCAAAACTCAAGAAAATTTTCAGATTTTGATTTATTTGGTGCAACCTTTGAACCTTCGTATCTCCTTCAATACTTTGCCAAATCAAGTGATTCTTGAACCTATAAAATTGCCATAATTCGTACTACGTTCAGAAACCAAAATATATGTACCTGATATTCAAAAATTATGAGAAAAGTGAGCTTGAAGGTACCTTGTCAACCTACTTCCAAACTTGAAATCAAAATTTCTAAATCCTTGTTCTATACCTTAAAACATTCAAAACTCGTCACAAATAGTTTATACATGTCTTTAGGAACATAAACACTATAGAAATCCTCCGATTTGACCGTGTATGTTAATTAAATCTTATCAAAACAAAGTTGATTGTTCACTATTATTCCAAAAGTTTTTATATAAATTAGCCATCCAAATCAATTCTTTAGTCCTCTAATAGGCATAGAACGAAAAATACCAAAAAAAAAAAAAAAAAAAAAAACTTATTTTTCAAAAATTAAGGATTCAACAGACAACATTACAAATTGATGTTTGACTATGACTGCAAATGTCAAACATCAATAGGTACAGAATGAAAAATACAATTTTGTTTGTTTTTTTTTTTTGGATTTTTTTTTTTGTTTTTTGAAAAGTGTTATTATTATTATTATTATTATTATTATTATTATTATTATTATTATTATTATTATTATTTTGATAGAATCCACTCACAATACTTTATAGATGTCACCGAAATATCGCACACACATGCACTCACCGAGGGGAGAAGGAAAGAGGAAAAAAGGTCAAACGGAACATCACATACGCTTGCCCTCACCCCAAAAAGAAGGAAAGAGGAAAAAAAAATTCAGACCCAAGACCAATAGTGCCAAGTTTAAAATCTCACCGTTATGCTACAACTCAAGTGGCCGAAAAATGTTACTGAACTAAGTTGAGTGTTGTATAATTTATTTGATATGTTTGTTGTTGATAAATGTGGGATATCAATGAATGGGCATATTGCATAAAACATTCGTGGTTTGATTAGAATGCCAAAAAAAAAAAAAAGACCCATAGTTTGAGATGCGTGGCAAAAAATCCCTTTTCGTAAGAATTAGCGAAAAGCCTAGCAGGTGCATTGTTAATGCTAAATTGTCAGTATTTTGGATTTCTTTTCCACGTCAAAATGCATGTGTATGGAGTAATAGGCCCCATCTCCTTTTGAATTTAAAAATACCATTCATTTATCCAAAAATAATTGAAAATTCCTATAAGTAGCAAACATTTTAAAACAAGGTAAAACTAACAATTCAAATAAAAAATTACTATATTTTTTTATTTTCACTTAAAAAATAAGAATTAGTGATATTAAAAATTAAAAAGTTTCAAATAAATATTAGAAACCAAATAAATGTTTAAAAATCATCACTAAGAAAACTAGATATTAAAATCTCAAAAGAACCTTTACTTAAAAAACAAATCATTAAAAATCAAATGTGTCAAAGAAAAAAACCAAAATAAAACATAAAACTTCAATTAAACTAAATTAATTAAATTTGAGAATTAACATATTAAATCTCAAAATATACATTAAAACACTGCATAAATTATTCAAAATAATAAAAATATTTAGAAAATATTATTAGATACAGAAGTATAAACCAAAAAATTACAATCTTAAAATATCACAAACAATAAAAAAAATATATAAAACAGTCAAAATAAGTAAAATCTAACTTTTTGTTCTTTTTTTCTTTCTTTTTTTTTAATCATCCTCTTCATCATCTTCCTAGATGGGGCTCAGCCAAAATAACTAAAACTCTCTACTTTTTGTTCATCTTTCCTTTTTCTTTGTCTTTCTTCTAATTTTGCTATTTTTATTATCTTTCCAAGTAAGATCCAACCCTCGTCTTCATCCCTCTTTCGCACGCCATCAAACCCAGTACCACCACTCAGACGCCAACCAAGTGAAGCCCAGCACCTCCGCCGCCCAAAGCCAGATTTCTTCCACCATGTCCTAATCCGTGTGTACATATATAATCTATATCATTTATAAATTATATACATTTAATTTGTAATTTTTATTATAAATTACATGTTTATATATTCAAAGATCAATTTGGATCTTTCCCTTTTTTTAAGTTAAGAACCAACAACTCCCAATAACAAGAGCATATATAACAGGCATTTCGACATAAATATAATGCCTTTAAATTTGAACTAACGAAAGATAAGAGTGTGTCAATCTCAAAGGCTTCTCCTAATAGAGAGTCCTTTACTTTTTTTTTTTTTTTCTCTCTCTCTTTTTGAGGGGTGAAGGGGCTATTTTCAAACCCTGAGGGGGTTAATTGCATTTTAACCAAATCATGTGGGGGTTACTTTGTCCTTAATTAATTCATAATTAGGAAAAATTACGTTTCTTTTTATCCCAGAAAGTAGGTCATTTTTCAAATTGGGTCATAAACATTAGCTTTCTCACATTTGAGTCTCATATTACAAAATTTCTCACCTTTCGTTCTGCAAAGAATGAAATAATAAGCAGCAAATGCAACAATCGTCTTTTAAAAATAATAATAATAATAATAAGCAGCAATAGCATGGCCGATCACGGGCTTATTTGATGTTGGGGACTACCCAATGGACAGATACACGTGTTCCTATTCCTTATTTTTACGTTTTATTTTATTTTTATTTCAAAATACTGAACCATCAGAATTTTGGCATGTGGCAACTAATTTTTTTGGAATAGTGACAGTAATCCAGTTCGGATCATTTGCTATAAAACGGTATTATATCTTCTCCTCCATTCACAATTATACACCACGTGTATTGATGAACGGTTATGATAAGGAAAGAGAATTTTCAAAAAAAAAAATTCATATAATAAGTTTTTCGCTTTCCTTTCTTAACTAATCACTAATACACATGGTGTGTATTGGTGAGTGGAGGAGAAAATATAGTACATTTTGCAGTAGAGGACCCAAAAATCCATGGCTAGCTAAAATATTCAGTGTCTAAAATTAGTCACGCCACGTTTAGCCACAGATTGCAGTTTTTATAGTAATACTGTGTACTAATATGCTCTATTGATATATGAATACTCTGAACTTGTTTATTAACTAGAAATTTAATGTCTACATATTAGACTATCCAAAATCTAGTTGATTTTCGAATATAGCTTAAAGAACTTATTATCACAAATGAACCTTTGTGGCGTCAACACCATTGATCACTTGAAATCTGATGCTAAAAACCTTAGCTATATTCTTTAATCGGATGCCTCATAGAAGATCATGCATACAGCCTTCATAGTTAAGAAAGCTATCAGTGTCTTAAAACTTTTTAAAAAATAGTTTCTCTAACTATCACGAACACATATTCTTAATGTGGGTCCCTTGCTATCTTGGCATCCAACAAGAAGACCAAATCGGAATACCACACAATCTTTAAGTGGTGTAAGTGAGCGTGTATTTTTAATTCTTTATAGACACATCATAACACGTCACATTAATGATCCATGTTGCGATTTTTCCGCAAGTGTACGGGTCGCTCAAGCAATAAAGTGAAAGTAAAAGTATCGTTCCCACGAAGAACGGGCTACCAAGTACCAAACTTATAAGTTTTCTATTGTTTAAGCTTCGAAAATTGATTGGGATAATATGAAACAAAAACAAACAACTAAATCAAAGCAAATAACTCAATAAAAACAAACTAGGGCCTAGGCATCGTCGATTGAATCCCCCCTTGTGACCAATTAAACCCCCATTGATTTTAATTAATACACATTCCCACGATCCAACTCACGAAAATATTTGTAATCTCCTTTCAAAAGTAAAACAAACGTGTCAAAGAATGCTATGTGTCTACTTTCGTGATCACATACGGATTCCTTGGCCCATTGCGCACAAGAGTTGTGTTAGTTAAAAAGTTCTCGCTAATTAACCTAACCGATCGCACAAGAGCACGATTATTTCTAATCTATGCGTTCCTCATGTCTATAATACAAATAGTCAGATTTTATACACACCCTTTCGTAGTCGAATATAAAATCTCAAAGTTTTGTAAAGATTGGCCAAAAATTCACAAGTAATAAAACCTTGAATTATAGATAGGAAGTATGTAAAATCAAAACCAAAGAGGTTCAACGAAATTCACAAGGGTTTCATCAATGACTAGCCTAGAACCCTAAGATTTAACTAGCTGGACATAGCGAAACAAAAACAAAACAAAAATATGCTGAAATTAAAAGGAAACATAAACGCAAACTCGGCTTTCGACGACAATCTTGGAGATGGAGGAACTTGGCCTTTGAATTGTCACCCTTCGTAAGCTTTTGCCCTAGAATTCTCCTTGAATTATCAGCTGAAAAGTCCCCCAAAATCGTGCACAAGACGTCCCTTATATAGGTGTAGGGCAACGGTACTCAACTTTCCTTGTTGCCGGATCGCATCGGGACGGCTTCGTGGCTTCGGGACGGCTTTAGCCATCCTAAATCGAACCTTTAGGACACTCTCTGGACACGTCGGGACGGCTTAAGCCGTCCTAAATCGAACTGTTTCAGCCGCTACTGGATTGGTTCGAATCGGGACGGCTTAGTGCAATTCGGGACGGCTTAAGCCGTCTCGGCGCTTACACCCACTTTTTCGGCTTCGTTTCGGCCCCGATTTCCTACAATAACATCATGAAACTCTTGTGGGTGTATATAGGCATCAAAACCTTGTATAAAACATGCTTTAGGGGTGCAAAAACACTTTAAATTGATCAAATTAAGATTGTATTACATAAAGCACAAATTTCATCCTTAGAGCTTTAAACCTTAATAAAAATCAATGAAAAACACACAAAGCTTGACCATAAAAGTATATACAATTTAAGCTTATCAAACTCCCCCACACTTGAACATTTGCTCGTCCTCGAGCAAAGGAAAGTTGAACATTCCAGGAGTTTTATAAGTATATATAGATATATAATTATGATTGTACCTTGCCACACAACTATCTCTCTTATTCCTAACAAGTGCATATTTTGAAACAAGATTTTCTCCAACTTACACTCACTTCATTCCACAACAAACATATGCGTCAAGATCTAATGAAGATGTCGATAGCAAGTTACAAAGCCAACATAACCAACGTGCAACTTATAAAGCTGAAAAGTCACTTTATACAATAAATTTGTTCTTTCTACCTACGACAAACACGCTAGTGATATAGAGGTTCCAACTTGTGCTTCTACAACCAATTTCAAAGGTTCTCAATTTTGGGATTTTTATCACATATAGCTTTTTCTTCTTCTTCTTCTTCTTCTCTCTTTTTTTTTTTTTTTTCAAGAGCACATACGCAACCTTTTTACGCGAGGACACACATTGGTGATGCATGTACCCGGTTACTCAGTCAACATATAACTCATCTTTTCTCTTTTCTTTCTTTCTTTCTTTACTTTCTTTCACATCCCTGGATTAGTAAGAGAACACTAAGAAATTTAGCATGAAACAATCAAGAAGGAAACTGCTCTAATCACTTAAAACGTGTTTCGGACTAGGCATAGAAAGATTACTTTGTACGTGACTCACCCTCTTTATAAGCTAGCGGCGATCAAGCCAAACTTCAATAACCTATTCTCAACACGTGCAAACACAGAGCATTGCACACATATGCTCAATTCATAATTCACACAACATGCGAGATAGTTTCTCATATGCACCTATCACAAACAAGTTTAATAGATGCCGGCAAGGCACTTTTCCAAAATAAAGCTCAAAATTAACACCCTGAAAGTTCTACTTCCTATGCTCATAACCACTTTAGCCTTTTAATGCATATTCCAAGACGATAAACCTCTCACACAAGCAATATATAAAGTGAAACTCGGAAATCCCTATATCCAAACTCCCCCACACTTAAAATTTTGCACTGTCCTCAATGTACAAAAGAGAAAAGGAAAGTAGAGAGACACTTCCCTGAGGGAGGGGGTGACGAGGAGAGAATATTCAGTGTGTGACAAAACGCCTCAAGCCCGTTTCTTGTTTATGATCTTCCTTTTACCTAGATCAAAGAAAATATAAAATCAAAATGCAACAGAATAAATAAAAAAAACATGAAACTAAAAGAGATAAGGGGTAGAGAGTGTAGTTCTAAGTTATAGTCGTTAGCTTGACTTTGTAGGGCTTAATTAATTGCTATGGCTTAGCCCAATCTCCCCTTTTCCAAACTCTTCGCCTTTGCAATTCCCAAAGTTCGGCTTATGCGTTTTGCGTCTAAATTTACTCCCAAGAATCTTTAGCTTCTTCACTTGCTTTTCGTGACCAAAGTCTTGTGAATTGTGGAGCTCATTAAACTTGAGAGGTGAAGGTGAGGTCTGAAGTGGTTCTTGGATAACACCAAGCGAGTTGCATGTCTCTTTGGTGGGGGTGGGTATGTCAGACTTGAACACCATGAAATTTACTTCTTCATCATCAACCCGTAGTGTTAATTTCCCCTTTTTGACATCAATAATTGCCCCCGCAGTTGCTAGGAATGGTCTCCCCAAATAGCTAAACACCTTATTAATATGGGCCTTTTGCATCCAAGTATATCTTCATGCAATAGGCCTATATTGTTGCTTGCTAATAGATCATCACCTACACACAACACCAAGAGGATAAATTTGCTCCTAGTAACCTTGGGATATATGCACTGATTAAGGATGTTTTCCTTAAACCAAAAGAGGTCATCACCCCATCAAATTTCTGATACCATGGATTGAATGCCTACTCTGAATCATACATGAACCTCTCCGTTTACATATAGGTGCTTTTAGTCTTTGGACTCAAAGTTCTCTAGTTGCACCATGTATATTATTTCTTCAATGTCTCCATTGAGAAACATTATTTTTATGTCCATTTGATGCAGCTCTGGATCATGATGAGCCATGAGTGCTATAATAATTTTAAAAGAATCTTTCATCTAAACAAGTGAGAAAGTCCTTTTAAAATCTATGCCTTCCGTCTAATATATATATTGGCATGCTTTATATATTTCAATGTTACCATTTGAGTTTCATTTGGTTTTAAAATTATATTTATAACCAAAGGATTTCATCCCTTATAGTAACTTGACAAGATCCCAAATGCTAATGCCCCTAGATTTCATCTCATCATTTATGTCTTTGATCCATGCATCAGAATTCAAATATGATTTGATTTGACTAAAAGATGTAGGAACATCTTGTAATCCCATATCAAATTCGTATTCGCGAAGATAAACAATGTAGTCTTCCAAAATCATTTTTCTCATTTATCTCGTGGATCTCTTTGTTGGCACTCTAGGTTTGAGGTTGTTGCGGTTAATCAGCTTCAACAGATGATGATTTCCTACTTGATTGGTGGGGGTTTCGAATGTAGTCGTATTTTATGTAATATCCTAATTTACAAGCTAAAGAGCACTAGGATAAACTATCCAATCTCTTTCAGTTGTGACCGTAATGAGAATGCTAACACATTTATCTTTAAACACAACTTTCATATTTTTTATCGCTCCCAATCCTCAATTTACTTGGCGTTTTCTATTTCGAAAAAGGATATGGGTCAGGGATCATAGGACTTAAAGTCCTTCGATTTTTTTTTTTTTTTTTGAGTACCCTACAAAGTAGTAACTATCGCTCTTGAGTCCAATTTTATTCTTACTTAGGCCTTTAAGGCCTAACCTTAGTTGGACATCCCCAGACAAGCAAGTGCTTAATACTAGACTTCTAGCCCATCTACAACCCTAAGGGATTTTAGCTACTATTTTGCTTGGAATTCGCGTTATTGTGTTAACTACAGCCGCCAGCTCCTTTCTTTTTCTTTTTTTTTTCTTTGCTGCAATATAAAATACTTGCCCAACAGAAATCATCCGAAAAACTTTATGGATACATTTCTTTAAATACTCCAATCAAAACATTACTACCCCAAGATCATACAAAGACATTAAATCAATCAAGATTTATGAACATGAACATGCCTCCACAATATATATCAAACACAAATATGTATATTGTAGATTAACTAAAGCATGCTCAAAAAATATCAAATCATAACCGAATAGATCAAAAATATAAACATATTTGATTATCTATCTAGTTCTATCTTATACCACTTTGTTGAAAACTTTAAGAAATATGGATTTAAACATAATAATCCATAATACAAAATATGAAACACGATTTCTATGAATCCATTATGCACAGGACCTCTAGTAAATAATCAAATAAGTTTTAATAAAAATTACTAACCTCGATCCATTAGAGATGCGAAAGAAAAGTAGAGTCTAGGGTTAGTGATCTTCTGAGCAAAGAAAAACACCGTCACTTTTCTGTTCTCTCTGAGATGGGGCAGAAATAAAAACGTCATAATAATTCTGGCTTAGGAACCACACCCAAATATGCCTTATGTCATACACTTTAATTATGAGCCCATCAAATAAATTTAAAGTGTGACTAGACTTCTAGACATATAAAAGGCACCACACTCAGTCTGATATTTCTACGAGCCTATTAAATTTAATTTCTTAACGGATTACATAATTGGGTTCTCATAATGGGATAACACACTATGTATAATATAATTAATATGTGATACCACTAAAATAGAGAAAATGCCAACAAATGTATGAGTAAACTTTATGGATTGCTTTAGAGAGAGGAAGAAGAAAAAAAAACAACCTTCATTCCTGATTTTAAAAAATAGAGATGAATTAGAAACGGATCTCCGTTTTTAAATTCAAATGGTTTTCTTCATCGCTTAATTCGTTCCCAAGATAGTGTTGATGCATCTACTAACGGTTACATGCGACTCATATATGTTTTCCGATAAAATTTTGTTCATGGTATCAAGAGTTTGAAAAATTAGTATGTCATAGGATTCAATGTGATAATTAGGGCGGTATACTAAGTAGTCAATTTAAAGATAAACTACCTCATCATAAGACAAAAAATATGATTAACCCATCACCATTATTATAATATATAGGAACTAACAGCATTTTACTACCCTGTGTTATCCAAAAAGAGCTAAAAAAACCCTATGAAAAAATATATCACTTAAAAAACCTTGTGTTCATGTAAATTTGCTCACCTCCCCCTAAAATTGATTTTTAGTCAAATGAATGTAAATGGACTATTTTACCCTTGTGAGGATTTTTTGTTCTCTTATATATATTTAAATATTTTTTAAAAAATTAAATCTTATAATACTATAAATTTTATTTTTATAAATATAAAAAATTAAAATATATATTATATATAATTAAAAAAAATTCTTTTTTTTTCCCACTTTTTTCTTTCTTTTCTTTCCTCTTTTTCCTTCTTCTCCACCTCCACCTCCACCTCCACCGCCGCCACCACCACCGTCCCCGCCGTTGCCGCCGTCCCCGCCCCCCACGCAGAGAGATGAGGTCAAGAAGGGAGGGGGGGGAGAGAGAGAGAGAGATCGAGAGGGACGGTCGTCCGCCGCCGCCCGTCATCCGCCGCCGCTCGCCTCCAGCCCTGCAATCGTTGGGGTCGGGGGAGGGGGAGGGAAGGATGGGGGAGAGAGAGAGAAAGAGAGAGAGAGAGAGAGAGAGGGATGGGGAGAGACAGAGAGGGAGGGCCTCCGCCGCTGCCTCTGCCGTCGGTCGTCCGCCGCTCGTCTCCGCCAGCCGTCCGCCAGCCCGCCTCCAGCCCTGCAACCGTTGGGGGAGGGGGAGGGGGGAGGGGGAGGGAAGAATGGGGGAGAGAGAGAGAAAAAGAGAGAGAGAGAGAGAGAGAGAGAGAGAGAGAGAGGGATGGGGAGAGAGAGAGAGGGAGGGCCTCCGCCGCTGCCTCTGCCGCCGGTCGTCCGCCGCTCGCCGCCGCCAGCCCGCCTCCAGCCCTGCAACCGTTGGGGGAGGGGGAGGGGGAGGGAAGGATGGGGGAGAGAGAGAGAAAAAGAGAGAGAGAGAGAGAGAGAGAGAGAGAGAGGGAATTTTATTAATTTATTTATTTTTTTGTCTTTTAAAAATAGGGGTATAAGTGTAATTTTATATAGTCAAATCACTGTGGGATTCGCATTATAAGCGCGTGAAATACACTAGGGTTTTTTGTGTTAATTAGAAATTACATAAGGTTTTTTATGAGATTTTTTTTATCACAGGGTTATTCGTGCTCATTAAAGGTATCACAGGGGGGACGCTAGCATATATTCCTAATATATAGTTGATGAGAAAGATCTGTAATACGAAATAAAGTACAATATGCAAAACTTGTGCTGAATGGACGAAAAGTAATATCAAGTTATGACGGATATATTCACATATATATATATATATAAATATATATATGTCTCGATCGAGATTGCATTATTATTCACTGCTCGGGTGACGACAGGAAAAAATATTAAAAGATAATCTCACTGTAAGATTCTTACTGCAAGTTTCAAGTTATTATAAAGATGTTTTTGCTGGTATTGCATAGCATGAACTACAAAAAATTATCTTCTACAGATTACTTTCCGCGATATTTTTCTGTATTCATTTTCCTTCACCTATTATTTCGTACACGGTACACCTATGTCATAGAGTTGAGATAAGAAAAAAGATCCGATTCAGATTCAACTATAAGTACACTTCACCTTAAAACAAATCCTCTGCCTCTACAATATCATTCACCATTACTAATGGAGGCCATATTCGTCTTACTATACGTCGTCGCGTTCGCCTTTCTCTCAAAAATAGTCCTCAAACAGCTCTGGAATAAAAACAATCTCCCACCAAGCCCGAAACCATGGCCCGTGATTGGAAACCTGAACCTGATCGGCTCAAACCCACATCAATCCCTTCACCATTTATCCCGAAAATATGGCGAAATCATGCTACTAAAGTTCGGCAAATTCCCTGTAGTGATTGCATCATCCCCTGAGATGGCCAAACAGTTCCTAAGGATCCATGATCCAGTTTTTGCCTCCAGGCCCGCACTTGCTGCTGGTAAATACACCAGTTACAATTACTCGGACATGGCGTGGGCACCATACGGCCCGCACTGGCGGCAGGCCCGTAAAATTTTCCTGGCGGAAGTGTTCAGTGTGAAAAAACTCAAATCGTTTGAGCGTATTCGTGTGGAGGAGAGTCGAAACTTCATATCTCGTTTGCATTCCCTATCGGGGAAGCCCATCAGGCTGAGAGACCATTTGATGCGTTATACCCTGTCGACTATAAATAGGATTGTGTTGGGCTATAAATACTTTAGTGATGATGATCATCGGGCTTGCAATGATATTGTGAAGATTGGTGAATTGCGAGCAATGTTGGATGAGTGGTTTTTGCTCAACGGGGTGTTCAATATCGGGGACTGGATACCATGGCTCAGTTTCCTGGATCTCCAGGGATATGTCAAGAAAATGAAGGATTTAGGCAAGAAACTTGACAGGTTTTTTGATTATGTGATTTCTGATCACGAGGCTAGAAGGACTGCAGAGAAAGATGGCTTCGTCCCGAAAGATGTGGTGGATGCATTGCTTCAGATGGCTGAGGGTCCTAATCTTGAAGCTGAACTCACGAGGGATTGTGTAAAGGCATTAGCTCAGGTACTAGTTTATGTTTTCAAGCTCAATTCGGTCACATAGTTCTTCTATTATCCCACCGCTCTCGTGCTCATACTTGAAATTGATGAATTAAATGTGCAGTTCTCACTTTAAAACAATTTAAGATTTTTTAATTCTCACATTAATCTCACTAGTTAGACGACTTAGCATGTGGTGGCATAACTAGAATTATTTTTGACAACTTAGTTGTGCACTTAACATGACTTAGCATGGGGTGGCATATATTTGGAGTTGCTATTTGAGTACAAATACTATATTAAAATTTAATAAAATTAATACTTTTTAGATACTAATTTAAATAAAAATTTTAAAAACCTAATATAAATGAAAAAAGAAAAACTTATTTCATTAGGACACTAACAATATTTTTCACCACTTATTTATCTTTCAAGCTCAATCCAAATATGGTTTAAGATATATGTTTATGGCGTCAGCAATTACGTAGCCAGAATTATTTTTTTTTGCTGGAGCCACTATTTTAAATAAAAATACTAATTAAAGTTTAATAAAATTAATACTTTTTAAATACTATTTTAAATAAAAAATTAATTACCAAGTATAAATAAAAGAAACTTATTTCATGAGGGGGTTAACGATACTAATTTTTCACCATTGTCCGCATCGATTACTCAAAATATCACTTCATGGAAAAAAGATTGAGTGTTTTTTATATATCTATATATAACCGAACAATCATTTAAATATTTATATAATTCGATTCCTCAATCAATTTGTTTTACGAGGTTGATAAAATGTTGATTAAAACTAAAATAAGTGTGTGTGTGTATTTGTTAAAACTAAAATAAGTATATAATCGTTTATCGTTATCCAAAAATTCCGAGGTCTTTCAAATAAGTTTGTTGATGAGTAAATTTAAATTTAAAATATTTTCATATCTATTATTTAGGTACTTAAATATTTTCCACAAACTCTATTAATATTTATATCTAATTTGAACACCAGCCATTTCGATTAGCCCGATTAATCAAGTGTCTATATTTCTTCATTTCATTCCCAATAAAAAAAAATTGAATTAAATTAAACCATTTGTCATTAAAATTCATTATATATTCTTTTTGTTTTCCTTTTTAAATTTTTTTTCATGTTCAAGTGATAAACTGATAATATTTTTCATTTTTTTTTCTTTTTCAAATTTTTTTTTTATTTTTTTGCATTTTTCAATTCTGATGATGTTTCCAAATATTTTTGTTGTCTAATTTCTACCACTTTGTTTTCAGTATTTGAATTATCTCATTGTTTTACTCTTGAAAGTTGTAATGAATTTGTTTTATACAGGTTTTCATTGATTTAGTTTGTTTTACAGTTCCTATTATTATTTTTTTTATTCATTTAATTTGTTACACAATAACAAGAATGATTTCATCAATTATTCGTTACATACTTTATTGAGACTACTCGACTCAGATCACTACTAGAAAACAGGGATTTAGTCATGGATTTGGCCAAGGAAAAAATCAATGGCTAAATGTGACGTGGCTAAGCTTGGCGACGGAAAATGGCCTCGAACTTCTAGCCACGGATTTTTTCGTGGCCAAATTAAAGTTAGTCTTCACTTTAGTGTATTTAAGTTAGTCACGGATTTATCCGTGGCTAAATTAAATAATTTTTTTAAAAAATTAAATCAAGCCACGAAAAAATTCTTGGCTAATTTTTAATTAATTTTTTAAAATCCGCCGGACTACCGGTGCCCCGCCGCCATTGCCCTGGCAAACCCCCACCGCCGTTGATGCCGTTGGAATAGTATCCCCAAAATATGTAAATTTTTGCAGTTAAGGGTATTTGAACTCATGACCTCAGGTTTTTTTGTCAAGTCCTTAACTACCGAATTATTGCAAGAAGTTGTAGCATGTTTTATTTTATTTTATACTTATTACATATTTTTTTGATTATTTTTATTTTAATTTATTAATATATTATTTTGTTTTATACTTATTACATATTCTTGTTTGTCAAGCCCTCAACTACCAAACTACTGCAAGAAGTTGTAGCATGTTTTGTTTTGTTTTGTTTTATCCTTATTACATATTTGTTTGATTATTCTTATTTTAATTTATTAATATATTATTTTGTTTTGTACTTATTTCATATTCTTATTTTGTTAACTTATTTTAAATTTTTAATATATTATTTTTAAAATATTATTTCTATTGTTTTAAATAATGAATATACCATCTACATTTGTAAAAAAATTATTTATATTGTTTTAAATAACAAATTTGGTCTGTAAATGGATAACCAAAAATTCGATTACCGTTCACATCCGTATTCGTGTATAAGCCAAAATATTCATATCCATTTAAAGCAGATATTTTCTATATTCGATTATAGATATATAATTATAAATGGATACAGATATGGTAACTAGATATTTGATCCGTTTAATATTCGCTTTGAATACATGTCTATTTATATATCCAATTATTTGTAATTTAGTTGTACATATTAATTATATACAATAATTGATGTTTGAAAAAAAATAACTTATATGTATAATAAAATTTTTATGTGCTTTTAATAATATTTCATTTTAAATTAATTGATGTTTTTTGATATAATTTTGTAAAATTCAATCGTTGTTAATAGTTTTAAAAGATTATATTAATTTTTAATAATCAAATGTATTATATTTCATATATTATATGACATATAGAAATAAAAATAACAGTTTATATTATGTTAATGATATATAACAAACAATTCATATGGATTTTTTAATGAAAACTTACAAAGATATAAAAATAATAAATAAATAAACTTATGTAAACTTTAGGTGTTATTAATAAAAAAAATATGACACCTATGTTTATGTGTGTGTATACATACATATATATATATATATATATATATTTCTTTTGTAATAATATATACCTATATGTTATTAATAATAGATAGTGTTATTTCTTTTATATAATAGATAGTGTTATTAATTTTTTTAATAATATATATACAGTAGTATCTTTTATATTGTTAGTAATAATATAAATTGTTATTAAAAAAAATCTTAGCCATGGATTTATCCATGGCTAAGTGTGTAATTTTTTTTATAAAAAAAACATTACTTAGCCATAGATAAATGTGAAGTTTTTTTATTAAAAAAAATAATTTTAATTAGGCACGAATTTTTCCAGGGATAAATGTCGTATATAAAAAAACATTTTTTTTACTTAGCCCTATCCGTGGCTAAATGTGTAGTTTTAAAAGAAAAAATAATAATCTGTGGCTAAATGTAGTATATAAAAAAACATTTTTTTTACTTAGCTGTGGCTAAGTGTGTAGTTTTTTTTTTCAAAAAAAAATAATAATTTTACTTAGCCACGGATTTTAAAAATATTTATTGATTAATTTATATTACAAAAAAGTTAATTTTTTTTATCAAAATATTTTTTTAATAGAAAATTATGAAAATATATACATAAAGATATATATTTCTCATGTCTTGATACGTGGCTAAATACTAGTTTAATTAATATTTTAAGAATACTATTTTCATATGGAAGTTATTTTAGTCATTTACTAAGTTTATTTCCACTCCTGTCATTCTTTATTACTCGCAAAATACATAAATAGAATGAATTAAGGTTGCGTTTGGATTGATAAATTTGAAGTTAAGAATTTCAAATTCATAATAACAAATTCATTGAAACTATTTGGATAATTTCATATGAAATCCACAAAATTTGAAATCATTTAAAATCCTTCCCCTCAAATTCTCCCTTAAAAGCCAAATGAAGCCTTGATTCATTCCCTTATTTTTTGAACACGCCAAATATTGAAATGTTATGCTAGTATTATACTTTTTCATGTTCATTTAATTGCATCATTCATTTATTTTCCACCCAAAACCTTAATTTTGTCCATACCAATTATCAATCACCTTGCAAGAGTCTCATTGAAATAGGAAAAATGACACAGCATGCTAAGGGACGTATCCAAAAAGGGTGCTCTTAGATATTAAAGTGTCAATATTTTACAAAAATTCAATTTTACCATCAAAATTAAAATTTCTGACTTTATCTCTAATTTTGCTCTAATTTGTTCATGTACTTACCTTTACAGAATTTGATACTCGGTGGCATAGATACCTCAGCTACCACAGTCGAATGGGCCATCCACGAAATGCTCAAACAACCACGCATAATTAAAAAGGCAAAAGACGAACTTGATAGGGTAATTGGAAGGAACAAATGGGTAGAAGAGAATGACTACTCTCAATTGCCTTACATAGACGCTATTATCATGGAGTCATGGAGGTTACATCCACTCGGGACATTATTAGCCCCCCACTACGCCATTGAGGATTGCAATGTTGCGGGATACGACATATCAAAGGGGACAACTGTCTTTATCAACATGTGGAGTATAGGGAGGGACCCCAACTCATGGGACATGCCTGAACAATTCTTGCCCGAGAGGTTTATGGGCAAAGAAATTGATATGATGGGAAGTAATTTTGCGTTCTTGCCATTTGGCTCTGGACGGAGGAGGTGCCCTGGATATGGCCTTGGACTTAAGGTTGTTCGTACAACGTTGGCCAATTTATTGCATGGGTTTGAATTGAAATTGGTTGAGGGAATGAAGCCTGAAGATATAAGCATGGAGGAATTGTATGGGCTCACTACACATCCTAAAGAGGCTCTTGCTATTATCATGGAACCTACACTCCCATCCAATCTTTATTGAATTATGTGTATAGTGTGTGATAAGGAATAAATCTGTATAATCAAGATGATCTTGATGGGATTTGGATGAAATTAAGGTGAATGCAATTGTATTTGTGTGTGTATCTTGATATCAAATAATAATATATATAGATATATGTTTGATATGTTAGTTGCAGCTACATTTTTGTTTGCCTTATCGGATGATTGAAAGAAAAAAAAAAGTACAACAATCATGTTGTTGGAAGGCCTGGATTATTTATCTACTCCAACCAGAATGATGTGAAATTCTAGTTCGAGTTGAGTCCGGTTGCATCAGAACTAAGATATGAAGACAAAACTCAATGTTTATGGGTTGAATGCATTTGATGAGATGATTTATCTAACTAAAAATGCATGTTCGGAAAATTTTTATTCGGATCTGATTTGATCAAACTTAACAAATCATATAAAGTGATAGAATATTATCATTAAATTATACATTAAATATAAAATATTCACTACATAATTAATACCAATTTAGGGGAGCCAAAATCTGACCCAGAATTTCCCGTGTCGGCCCAATGCCCCTACCATTGCCAAGTACGGAGACACAACCATTTATGTACTTTTTTGCCTAATACGGGCAAGGGCGAGCCCAATCTTAAAACACGGTACATTGTTAGAACGGCCCAATAAAAGGTCCAATTATATATATATATATATATATATATATATATATATGTTGTTAGTATTAACTGCAGGCGATGATGGAGAAGCTGAGTTGAGGTTTGCGCCGCTTGCCTCTTTATGAATTATGAGCTTCTCGTGATCCTATTGCATATAGGCTGCATTTGGTTGTCCAATGGGATTGGGTTTTCCATTAGATGTGATACAAATCCCATTGGAGTTGTTCGAAAAAAAATAGTTCATCAATCTCCAGTTAGTAGTTTTAATATGAGTTATCGATATTAGATGGACAATTAAAAAAAAATTGTTGATGGTTGATTGAAGCCAATTTTTAACGAAATATCTTAAATGCCTTAAGTACTTTTTTTTTTTTTGATAATTAAAGCCTTAAGTACTTATCTTAAAGACTAAACTGTCATTGATATAAGTATAACTCCATCACTTAATGTTATCTAAGTTAGTTTTTTTCCTTGGATATTTTGAAATGTTGTTTGGTGAATACATTGTATATATTATCATCACATGACTATCAGTATCTTCATAGAGTACGTCGTTTACATTATCATTACATAACTATCAATATTCTTCATCAATTACATTACCAAATATCAAGCAATATCAATAACCATTACAACTATGAACTAATAACCTGACTACTACAAATAATGTAGAACGAATATTAATGTTAAACTAGAATAAAGGCCCACATATTAGTGAAAATTGAACCCAACACCTCATAAGCCTCAATTTCGCCAATCTGCTAGGCCTCATTGGCAGACATTTTGAAATTTCACTCCTTTCTCTTTTGATTTTTGCCTCTCCTTTGTTGCTTCACCTATAAAAATTCATGATGAACACCCCTACTCATTAAGTTCAACAACATCAATTACTGAAATTTGCTACTTTAATGATTTGGATATGCCCTGTGAAACATGGAGAATAACATTTCAATACATAATTCTAGAAAATGACTTCAATTTCAAATTATTTAAATTTAAATGATTTTATCTAAATATATTTGCAAAGATTTATAAATTTTATGTATGTATATTTTATGATATTAGATATTCAAATTATAGTTATGTATTTTTATATCTCTACATATAATAAGTATATTATATGCATATATTTGAAATGTATATATACATATATACACACATATATGTGTGTGTGTGTGTGTGTGTGTGTTTTGGCATGTATATACACAAGGATCTTAGATATATAAAATAGATTAATACATATTGTATGAAATAAGGAAATACAATGATGATTTTTGTTCAAACCATTCTATTATTGATTAAAAATATTTTGTAATAAGAAATTGATTATAAAGATTTAATTAATAATTTGCATCTCAAAAAGGTACAAAGAGTAAATTTAATTTTTTTCATATATCAATTTATTTTAATTATTAATAAATTTATCATAATAACAATGACGATGATAATAATAATAATGTGAGACGAAAAGTTAGGATCAAATGGTTCTTTTTTGGCCCCCTCCCTCCACCACCACAAAATGTGAATTGCGTATTGAAAAGGTCACTTTAATTTTAGAACTTAATCTTCACCACACAAATCAAGAGATTCACCATCTCACTCTCCCCTTGGGATGTATTATTCTACAAACCTAAGATTAAAACTAAGATTGACCCGTAATATTGAACTTCAAAATTATTGTCAGACAATTTTATCCGTAGGATACACAACATATCCTATATATATATACCCCTACCAAATGCACTCATAGCGTACCTTTTAAATATATATAATCATAGAAATTTTGATTTTAAATCTTAGTTTTATAATGTTGGAATAAAGCAAGCAAAATGTTAGCAACGATAATTTTATTAACTAATTTTAAGAAAGTTTATAAACTCACCGAAATAACATCTTAATATGGAGAAAAAATAAAATAAAATCCATGACTTGAACGAAATCATAACTTGGAAATCATATCCATAAGAAACACAATAAACACCCCAAGTCCCGAACAAGCAATAAGGATATCCAACTAAAGACGTACTTACAAATTTTATGTTGGTGTAGGAAAATTTTATATTACAAGGGGAATTTCAGTGGTGTTATATATACGACATACAATATCAAACTATAAATTTTAGTCTTGATACCAATAAAATAAATGACAAACAAAGTTAGTACATTCCAAATTAGTAAGTTCAGATATGGTTCCAGATCAGCACCATGTCCCGTTTTATAATTCAGGTATGATACCAAAAACATATATGATTCCTATCACACAACACATATTTATTTGAGATTAGTGAAGTTCAAATACAGCTAATACTAGAATTAAGATAAACAAGGAACCTGTTTAAAAACTTATATTCTTTAGTAACGACAACTGGAAAATCTCGTTCTAAACATCGGTAAATGTCGTTTTAGCAACTTTTAATTATGATTGAATCGTCGGCTTTTGCTGACTTCCCATAAAGAAATATTCACCTGATTATTTGGTGCGTTTGGACAGCGAAATTCCTTTTAGGATATGACAATCCAGAGAATTATCTGTAAACCGCATAGCTACACGAGAATCTTATTTTGAAGACTAATTAACTCTTATATGCATATATAAGAGTTTCGATCTATAACACTAATATTCAAAGGAATGTATGAACGACCAGACTAGAATAGAGACATAGATGTAAAGTAGGGATGCAAACAAGCTGAGTCGAGCCTTGTCTTGCCTTTTTTTTTAGGCTCGAGCTCGAGCTTAAATCAAATAGATCGAGCTTGAGCTCAAGCCCGACGAGCCAAGAAAAAACAGGCTCGAGCTCGGACTCGAGTCATGTTCGAGCTTGGTTCAGCTTCGGCTCGTTTAGCTCAATTTGTAAGTAAATTATAGGCTTGAGCCGGGCTCGAGCTCAAGTTTAAATATTTTCAAATATTTATTATGTTTGAGCTAGGCTCGAGCTCAGGCTCGAGTTCGAAATCATATATTATTTATAATTATATATATAATATATAAAAATTAAAATTTAAAATTAAAAAAAATAAAAGCTCGCGAGCCTACGAACAAGAATTACTTGGCTCGAGCTTGGCTCGAAACTTATACGAGCTCGGCTCAAGCTCGGCTCGGCTCGAATTATTATATTCGAGCTCGAACCTTCGTCAAGCCAGCTCGGTTTGTTTGAATCCTTTATGTGAATTGGTAAAGTACGAACTATGATGTTTCACTCACAAAAATCTAAGGTGCGCACTAATATTGAATGAATGCATATAACTAACAAACTAGAATGAAATTCTCATGAAGATCTCATTCATCTCCTATTAGAATTACTCTTATTTCTCCTACATTGCTAGGTCTAGCCGTCTATATTTGAAGGTAGCATGAGAATCCATACATTGAAGGTACATTTAATCAATAACCAATACATCAATACCAACTGTAACAGCTAAAACATTCTAGCAATTTTTATAATTTTAATACCAGTTACATTTGAGACTGCTGGTAACTTTTCACCACTAGCTAGTAATGCTCCAAGGAACAACCCTGAAATGTATTGGTCTAAAACTATAGCTATTTTTATGATTAATACCACTTAAGGTTGAATTGTGAATTCTAACTAAGTTTCAAAGCACGTACCAGAAGAAGTTCAAACAAAAGGATAAGACTGAAAACGAGACACTTTCACCTATGTCGGTAATTAGTGATACTTTTTATAAGGATGAACACTTAACTACATAAATACACAGATTGTCTCGATTAAATATCCACTGTAGGATACGACCTAACCCACAAACACTTATCTTTATATTTACTCATTCCTAATATATATAAGCTTTTTCTATAGATTCAATCATAAATGACATCCTATCATTGAAGAAAAACACCTATAAATATGAACATATAAACATGTCATTTCCAACAATTGGGTTATATTGAATTTTTGAAAATTATGAAGGATAATATTAATTTTCTTGAGAGAAAAATTATAATTTTTAATGAATATATATATATATAAATATACATACATATATATATTACTTTCCTATATTATTAATTAAGTGAGAGGGCCTTTGACTTTTTTCATTTGGGTGTTTAATTGTTTAATTCATAAAACACCATTCAATTGTCATTCTCTCTCTCTATCATTTATCCTCCATCTAACAACATAATGTTTGCAATTTTTTTATTCTCATCCTCGCTCTTTTACTCATTTTTCCAACTTCCATTCTTTTTATCATTTCTATTGTACTCTTTCAATTAGAAAATTCTTTTTTTTTTTTAACTATCATAATATAATAAGTACATTATAAATGATGAAAAGAGAGCATAAATAATAAAATAATTAAGAAAGAAATATTGCATAGAATTTAACAAAAATTTAATTTTTGCATTATTAAAATTAACCATTTGATTAGAATTAGATCAATCTTTATTTCTTGCACATACATCGGAGTATGCCCTGATACCCTAATTAGCTATAAATGAGAGGCATATTATTATCTATAAACTCTACCCATCTTAACTAAACAAGCCTCGCAAGTAGTATCTTCACATGTTGATGGATCGGGAACAAGGATATAACCCAATGCATATTGCATTTGTGATATGTCGGGGGGCCTTGGGGTGGGAGGTGGTGCAGGGTTAGTACCACTTTTTTTTATCTGTGGCACAAAATATTTGTTTTTTCTTTTTTGGCCACGGATAATTTTAGCACCAGCACTCCATAGCTAAAATTAGCCATGCAACGTCTAGCCACGGAAAACAAAAATCCGTGGCTAAATGCAGTTTTTCTAGTAAACTAATATGCTCTATTGACACATAAATACTCTAAACTTGTTATTTACAACTAGAACTTAATGTCTACATATTAGACTTTTCCAAAATCTAGTTGCTTTTCGAATATAGCTTAGAGGCCTTATTATCACAAATGATCCTTTGTGGCGTCAACATCATTGATCACTTGCAATCTCATGATAAAAACCTAAGTTATATTCTTTAATTAGATGCCTCATAGTAGATCATGTGTTCAGCCTTCATAGTTAGGGAAGCTATCAGTGTCTTAACAATTTTCAAAATAGCTTATCCGACAACCATGAACACATATCCTTAATGTGGATCCTTTGCTATCTTGGCATCCGACAAGAAGACCAAATCGGAATACCACACGATCTTTAAGTGGTGTAATTTTCGATAAGTGAGCATATATTTTCATTCTTTATAGACACGTCATAACCCGTCACATCAATAATCCACTTTCGGGTTACCAAAATATCTGCCTAACATCCCTTCTATGTATGTTAAATCCTGATACATACATACTCGTGCATTTATAAAATTGGAGCAAACTAAATTTTAGCACCCTTTGCATAGGGATGTCCCCTATGCACAATTTTGCATGCCAAAATAGGTAAACGCCTTATTAATATGGGTCTTTTGAGTCTGAGTATACCTTCATGCAATGGGCCTATATTGTGCTTGCTAGTAGATTATCATTTACACACAACACTATGAGGGTTAATTTGTTTCTACTAACCTTAGGATATATGCACTGATTAAGGATGTTTTCCTTAAACCAAAAGAGGTCATCACCCCCATCAAATTTCCGATACCATGGATTGAACACTTACTTTGAATCATATATGGACCTCTCCGTTTACATATAGGTGCTTTGTCTTTGGACTCAAATTTCTCCAGTTGCACCATGTATATTATTTTTTCAATGTCTCCCATTGAGAAACATTGCATTATGTCCATTTGATGCAGCTCTGGATCATGATGAGCCATGAGTGCCATAATAATTTTAAAAGAGTCTTCATCTAAACCAGTGAAAAGTCCTTTTAAAATCTATGCCTTCTTTCTGAGTAAATCTATTGGCATGCTTGATATATTCAATGTTACCATTTGAGTGTCATTTGGTTTTGAAATTATATTTATAGCAAAAGGATTCCATCCCTTATAGTATATTGACAAGATCCAAATGTTATTGCCCCTCATAAATTTTACTCATCATTTATGCCTTTGATTCATGCATCAGAATTCAAACATGCTTTGATTTGACTAAAAGATGTAGGGACATCTTGTAATCCCATATCAAATTCTTGTTGGTGAAGATAAACGATGCAGTCTTCCAAAATCATTTTTCTCCTTTATCTCGTGGATCTCTTTATTGGCAGTCTATGTTTGAGATTGTTAGGGTTAATCAACTTCAATAGATGGTGATTTCTACTTGATTAGGGTGTGATTCAAATGTAGTTGTGTTTTATGTAATATATAACTTACAAGCTGAAGAGTACTAGGATAAACTATCTAATCTTTTTTAGTTGTAACTGTAGTAAGAATGCTAACACATTCATCTTCAAACACAACTTTCCTTTTTGATCTCTCCCACTATAACCAACACCTTCAAATTACTTAGCATTTTCTATTATGAAAAAAGACATGCCTGAGAGATCATAGGACTTAAGTCCCTCGATTTTTTTTTTTTTTTGATACTCTACAAAGTAGTAACTATTGCTCTTGAGTCCAATTTCATTCTTACTTAGGCCTTTGAGCCTAGCCTCAGTTGGACATCTCCAAACAAGCAAGTGCCTAATACTAGACTTTTTGGCCATCCACAACCGTATGGGATTTTAGCTACTATTTTTCTTGAAAATCGCCTTATTGTATTAACTGCAGACTCTAGTGGCTTACCAAAAAATAGTTTTCAAAGACTATGACTATTTGGTAATCAAGTGCAGATAACCACGCAGAAGTAATCATCGATAAAGTTGATAGCAATTGTTATCCATTCCACTATGCAATATGGAATGGTTTATAAAAGGTCTATATGCATCAACTCTAAAGATTATTTGCTCCTATTTGCACTTGTTTCCTCTATATTGTTTGTTTTCCTTTCTGCATTCTATACAGATTTTTTCAAGTCTGTAAATATAAGAAAGTCAAGAATTCCTTTTGACATAAGCATACTTATTCTCTGTTCAGAGAAATACACATAATTGCTTATATTGTCACACAAATGTATTCTCATTATCCAATTTGACTGTAGTACCAAGTTACTTTTAAATGTGCCTCTTATTTTCATTAAAGTTGTTAGTGTCCTAATATTCACAACACAAAAAACTAGAATGCAAGTTCATTAATATTTAAATTTAGAGAAATACTAAAATTTTATTTCCAAAAAGATAAGTGGGTCTAGATTTGTCCATGTAGGACTATAAATTAAATTCATTCTCAATGATAGCATAGTCAAAGCTTTTCTCTGAATTCAAATATAAAATAGTATTCAATAAATCATTGT
>CM047874.1:7393788-7418583 GCA_026212405.1 Petrea volubilis | reverse complement strand
GCCCTGGCAAACCCCCACCGCCGTTGATGCCGTTGGAATAGTATCCCCAAAATATGTAAATTTTTGCAGTTAAGGGTTTGAACTCATGACCTCAGGTTTTTTGTCAAGTCCTTAACTACCGAATTATTGCAAGAAGTTGTAGCATGTTTTATTTTATTTTATACTTATTACATATTTTTTGATTATTTTATTTTAATTTATTAATATATTATTTTGGTTTTATACTTATTACATATTCTTGTCAAGCCCTCAACTACCAAACTACTGCAAGAAGTTGTAGCATGTTTGTTTGTTTTGTTTTATCCTTATTACATTTGTTTGATTATTCTTATTTTAATTTATTAATATATATTTTGTTTTGTACTTATTTCATATTCTTATTTGTTAACTTATTTTAAATTTTTAATATATTATTTTAAAATATATTTCTATTGTTTTAAATAATGAATATACCATCTACATTTGTAAAAAAATTATTTATATTGTTTTAAATAACAAATTTGGTCTGTAAATGGATAACCAAAATTCGATTACCGTTCACATCCGTATTCGTGTATAAGCCAAAATATTCATATCCATTTAAAGCAGATATTTTCTATATTCGATTATAGATATATAATTATAAATGGATACAGATATGGTAACTAGATATTTGATCCGTTTAATATTCGCTTTGAATACATGTCTATTTATATATCCAATTATTTGTAATTTAGTTGTACATATTAATTATATACAATAATTGATGTTTGAAAAAAAATAACTTATATGTATAATAAAATTTTTATGTGCTTTTAATAATATTTCATTTTAAATTAATTGATGTTTTTTGATATAATTTTGTAAAATTCAATCGTTGTTAATAGTTTTAAAAGATTATATTATTTTTTAATAATCAAATGTATTATATTTCATATATATATGACATATAGAAATAAAATAACAGTTTATATTATGTTAATGATATATAACAAACAATTCATATGATTTTTTAATGAAAACTTACAAAGATATAAAAATAATAAATAAATAAACTTATGTAAACTTTAGGTGTTATTAATAAAAAAATATGACACCTATGTTTATGTGTGTGTATACATACATATATATATATATATATATATATTTCTTTGTAATAATATATACCTATATGTTATTAATAATAGATAGTGTTATTCTTTTATATAATAGATAGTGTTATTAATTTTTTTAATAATATATATACAGTAGTATCTTTATATTGTTAGTAATATATAAATTGTTATTAAAAAAAATCTTAGCCATGGATTTATCCATGGCTAAGTGTGTAATTTTTTTTATAAAAAAAACATTACTTAGCCATAGATAAATGTGAAGTTTTTTTATTAAAAAAAATAATTTTAATTAGGCACGAATTTTCCAGGGATAAATGTCGTATATAAAAAAACATTTTTTTTACTTAGCCCTATCCGTGGCTAAATGTGTAGTTTTAAAAGAAAAAATAATAATCTGTGGCTAAATGTAGTATATAAAAACATTTTTTTTACTTAGCTGTGGCTAAGTGTGTAGTTTTTTTTTTCAAAAAAGAATAATAATTTTACTTAGCCACGGATTTTAAAATATGTATGATTAATTGATCTTACAAAAAAGTTAATTTTTTTATCAAAATATTTTTTTAATAGAAAATTATGAAATATATACATAAAGATATATATTTCTCATGTCTTGATACGTGGCTAACTACTAGTTAATTAATATTTTAAGAATACTATTTTCATATGGAAGTATTTTAGTCATTTACTAAGTTTATTTCCACTCTGTCATTCTTTATTACTCGCCAAAATACATAATAGAATGAATTAAGGTTGCGTTTGGATTGATAAATTTGAAGTAAGAATTTCAATATCATAATAACAATTCATTGAAATATTTGGATAATTTCATGAAATCCACAAAATTTGAAATCATTAAAATCCTTCCCCTCAAATTCTCCCTTTAAAGCCAAATGAAGCCTTGATTCATTCCCTTATTTTTTGAACACGCCAAATATTGAAATGTTATGCTAGTATTATACTTTTTAATGTTCATTTAATTGCATCATTCATTTATTTTCCACCCAAAACCTTAATTTTGTCCATACCAATTATCAATCACCTTGCAAGAGTTCATTGACATAGGAAAAATGACACAGCATGCTAAGGGACGTATCCAAAAAGGGTGCTCTTAGATATTAAAGTGTCAATATTTTACAAAAATTCAATTTACCATCAAATTAAAATTTCTGACTTTATCTCTAATTTGCTCTAATTTGTTCATGTACTTACCTTTACAGAATTTGATACTCGGTGGCATAGATACCTCAGCTACCACAGTCGAATGGGCCATCCACGAAATGCTCAAACAACCACGCATAATTAAAAAGGCAAACGACGAACTTGATAGGGTAATTGGAAGGAACAAATGGGTAGAAGAGAATGACTACTCTCAATTGCCTTACATAGACGCTATTATCATGGAGTCATGGAGGGGTTTTTGGTTACATGCCACTCGGGACATTATTAGCCCCCCCACTACGCCATTGAGGATTGCAATGTTGCGGGATACGACATATCAAAGGGGACAACTGTCTTTATCAACATGTGGAGTATAGGGAGGACCCCAACTCATGGGACATGCCTGAACAATTCTTGCCCGAGAGGTTTATGGGCAAAGAAATTGATATGATGGGAAGTAATTTTGCGTTCTTGCCATTTGGCTCTGGACGGAGGAGGTGCCCTGGATATGGCCTTGGACTTAAGGTTGTTCGTACAACGTTGGCCAATTTATTGCATGGGTTGAATTGAAATTGGTGAGGGAATGAAGCCTGAAGATATAAGCATGGAGGAATTGTATGGGCTCACTACACATCCTAAGAGGCTCTTGCTATTATCATGGAACCTACACTCCCATCCAATCTTTATTGAATTATGTGTATAGTGTGTGATAAGGAATAAATCTGTATAATCAAGATGATCTTGATGGGATTTGGATGAAATTAAGGTGAATGCAATTGTATTTGTGTGTGTATCTTGATATCAAATAATAATATATATAGATATATGTTTGATATGTTAGTTGCAGCTACATTTTTGTTTGCCTTATCGGATGATTGAAAGAAAAAAAAAAGTACAACAATCATGTTGTTGGAAGGCCTGGATTATTTATCTACTCCAACCAGAATGATGTGAAATTCTAGTTCGAGTTGAGTCCGGTTGCATCAGAACTAAGATATGAAGACAAAACTCAATGTTTATGGGTTGAATGCATTTGATGAGATGATTTATCTAACTAAAATGCATGTTCGGAAAATTTTTATTCGGATCTGATTTGATCAAACTTAACAAATCATATAAAGTGATAGAATATTATCATTAAATTATACATTAAATATAAAATATTCACTACATAATTAATACCAATTTAGGGAGCCAAATCTGACCCAGAATTTCCCGTGTCGGCCCAATGCCCCTACCATTGCCAAGTACGGAGACACAACCATTTATGTACTTTTTTGCCTAATACGGGCAAGGGCGAGCCCAATCTTAAAACACGGTACATTGTTAGAACGGCCCAATAAAAGGTCCAATTATATATATATATATATATATATATATATATATATGTTGTTAGTATTAACTGCAGGCGATGATGGAGAAGCTGAGTTGAGGTTTGCGCCGCTTGCCTCTTTATGAATTATGAGCTTCTCGTGATCCTATTGCATATAGGCTGCATTTGGTTGTCCAATGGGATTGGGTTTTCCATTAGATGTGATACAAATCCCATTGGAGTTGTTCGAAAAAAAATAGTTCATCAATCTCCAGTTAGTAGTTTTAATATGAGTTATCGATATTAGATGGACAATTAAAAAAAATTGTTGATGGTTGATTGAAGCCAATTTTTAACGAAATATCTTAAATGCCTTAAGTACTTTTTTTTTTTTTGATAATTAAAGCCTTAAGTACTTATCTTAAAGACTAAACTGTCATTGATATAAGTATAACTCCATCACTTAATGTTATCTAAGTTAGTTTTTTTTCCTTGGATATTTTGAAATGTTGTTTGGTGAATACATTGTATATATTATCATCACATGACTATCAGTATCTTCATAGAGTACGTCGTTTACATTATCATTACATAACTATCAATATTCTTCATCAATTACATTACCAAATATCAAGCAATATCAATAACCATTACAACTATGAACTAATAACCTGACTACTACAAATAATGTAGAACGAATATTAATGTTAAACTAGAATAAAGGCCCACATATTAGTGAAAATTGAACCCAACACCTCATAAGCCTCAATTTCGCCAATCTGCTAGGCCTCATTGGCAGACATTTTGAAATTTCACTCCTTTCTCTTTTGATTTTTGCCTCTCCTTTGTTGCTTCACCTATAAAAATTCATGATGAACACCCCTACTCATTAAGTTCAACAACATCAATTACTGAAATTTGCTACTTTAATGATTTGGATATGCCCTGTGAAACATGGAGAATAACATTTCAATACATAATTCTAGAAAATGACTTCAATTTCAAATTATTTAAATTTAAATGATTTTATCTAAATATATTTGCAAAGATTTATAAATTTTATGTATGTATATTTTATGATATTAGATATTCAAATTATAGTTATGTATTTTTATATCTCTACATATAATAAGTATATTATATGCATATATTTGAAATGTATATATACATATATACACACATATATGTGTGTGTGTGTGTGTGTGTGTGTTTTGGCATGTATATACACAAGGATCTTAGATATATAAAATAGATTAATACATATTGTATGAAATAAGGAAATACAATGATGATTTTTGTTCAAACCATTCTATTATTGATTAAAAATATTTTGTAATAAGAAATTGATTATAAAGATTTAATTAATAATTTGCATCTCAAAAAGGTACAAAGAGTAAATTTAATTTTTTTCATATATCAATTTATTTTAATTATTAATAAATTTATCATAATAACAATGACGATGATAATAATAATAATGTGAGACGAAAAGTTAGGATCAAATGGTTCTTTTTTGGCCCCCTCCCTCCACCACCACAAAATGTGAATTGCGTATTGAAAAGGTCACTTTAATTTTAGAACTTAATCTTCACCACACAAATCAAGAGATTCACCATCTCACTCTCCCCTTGGGATGTATTATTCTACAAACCTAAAGATTAAAACTAAGATTGACCCGTAATATTGAACTTCAAAAATTATTGTCAGACAATTTTATCCGTAGGATACACAACATATCCTATATATATATACCCCTACCAAATGCACTCATAGCGTACCTTTTAAATATATATAATCATAGAAATTTTGATTTTAAATCTTAGTTTTATAATGTTGGAATAAAGCAAGCAAAATGTTAGCAACGATAATTTTATTAACTAATTTTAAGAAAGTTTATAAACTCACCGAAATAACATCTTAATATGGAGAAAAAATAAAATAAAATCCATGACTTGAACGAAATCATAACTTGGAAATCATATCCATAAGAAACACAATAAACACCCCAAGTCCCGAACAAGCAATAAGGATATCCAACTAAAGACGTACTTACAAATTTTATGTTGGTGTAGGAAAATTTTATATTACAAGGGGAATTTCAGTGGTGTTATATATACGACATACAATATCAAACTATAAATTTTAGTCTTGATACCAATAAAATAAATGACAAACAAAGTTAGTACATTCCAAATTAGTAAGTTCAGATATGGTTCCAGATCAGCACCATGTCCCGTTTTATAATTCAGGTATGATACCAAAAACATATATGATTCCTATCACACAACACATATTTATTTGAGATTAGTGAAGTTCAAATACAGCTAATACTAGAATTAAGATAAACAAGGAACCTGTTTAAAAACTTATATTCTTTAGTAACGACAACTGGAAAATCTCGTTCTAAACATCGGTAAATGTCGTTTTAGCAACTTTTAATTATGATTGAATCGTCGGCTTTTGCTGACTTCCCATAAAGAAATATTCACCTGATTATTTGGTGCGTTTGGACAGCGAAATTCCTTTTAGGATATGACAATCCAGAGAATTATCTGTAAACCGCATAGCTACACGAGAATCTTATTTTGAAGACTAATTAACTCTTTATATGCATATATAAGAGTTTCGATCTATAACACTAATATTCAAAGGAATGTATGAACGACCAGACTAGAATAGAGACATAGATGTAAAGTAGGGATGCAAACAAGCTGAGTCGAGCCTTGTCTTGCCTTTTTTTTTAGGCTCGAGCTCGAGCTTAAATCAAATAGATCGAGCTTGAGCTCAAGCCCGACGAGCCAAGAAAAAACAGGCTCGAGCTCGGACTCGAGTCATGTTCGAGCTTGGTTCAGCTCGGCTCGTTTAGCTCAAATTTGTAAGTAAATTATAGGCTTGAGCCCGGGCTCGAGCTCAAGTTTAAATATTTTCAAATATTTTATTATGTTTGAGCTAGGCTCGAGCTCAGGCTCGAGTTCGAAAATCAATATATTATTTATAATTATATATATAATTATATAAAAATTAAAATTAAAATTAAAAAAATAAAAGCTCGCGAGCCTACGAACAAGAATTACTTGGCTCGAGCTTGGCTCGAAACTTATACGAGCTCGGCTCAAGCTCGGCTCGGCTCGAATTATTATAATTCGAGCTCGAACCTTCGTCAAGCCAGCTCGGTTTGTTTGAATCCTTTATGTGAATTGGTAAAGTACGAACTATGATGTTCACTCACAAAAATCTAAGGTGCGCACTAATATTTGAATGAATGCATAAACTAACAAACTAGAATGAAATTCTCATGAAGATCTCATTCATCTCATATTAGAATTACTCTTATTTCTCCTTACATTGCTAGGTCTAGCAGTCTATATTTGAAGGTAGCATGAGAATCAATACATTGAAGGTACATTTAATACAATAACCAATACATCAATACCAACTGTAACAGCTAAAAACATTCTAGCAATTTTTATAATTTTAATACCAGTTACATTTGAGACTGCTGGTAACTTTCAACAATAGCTAGTAATGCTCCAAGTAACAACCTGAAATGTATTGGTCTAAAAATAGCTATTTTTATGATTAATACCACTTAAGGTTGAATTGTGAATTCTAACTAAGTTTCAAAGCACGTACCAGAAGAAGTTCCAACAAAAGGATAAGACTGAAAACGAGACAATTTACCCTATGTCGGTAATTAGTTGATACTTTTATAAGTGATGAACACTTAACTACATAAATACACAGATTGTCTCGATTAAATATCCACTGTAGGATACGACATAACCCACAAACACTTATCTTTATATTTTACTCATTCCATAATATATATATAAGCTTTGTTCTATAGATTCAATCATAAATGACATCCTATCATTGAAGAAAAACACCTATAAATATTAACATATAAACATGTCATTTCCAACAATTGGGTTATATTGAATTTTTGAAAATTATGAAGGATAATATTTAATTTTCTTGAGAGAAAAATTATAATTTTTAATGAATATATATATATATAAATATACATACATATATATATATTACTTTCTATATTATTAATTAAGTGAGAGGGCCTTTGACTTTTTTCATTTGGTGTGTTTAATTGTTTAATTCATAAAACACCATTCAATTGTCATTCTCTCTCCTCTATCATTTATCCTCCATCTAACAACATAATTGTTTTCATTTTTTTATTCTCATCCTCGCTCTTTTACTCTTTTCCAACTTCCATTCTTTTTTATATTTCTATGTATCTTTCAATTAGAAAATTATTTTTTTTTTTAACTTATCATAAATATAATAAGTACATTATAAATGATGAAAAGAGAGCATAAATAATAAAATAATTAAGAAAGAAATATTTGCATAGAATTTAACAAAAATTTAATTTTGCATTATTAAAATTTAACCATTTGATTAGATTAGATCAATCTTTTATTTTGCACATACATCGAGTATGCCTGATACACTAATAGCTATAAATTGAGAGGCAATTATTATCTATAAACTCTACCCCATCTTAACTAAACAAGCCTCGCAAGTATATATCACATGTTGATGGATCGGGAACAAGGATATAACCCCAAACTGCATTTGTGATATGTCGGGGGGCCTTGGGGTGGGAGGTGGTGCAGGGTTAGTTACCACTTTTTTTTATCTGTGGCAAAAATATTTTGTTTTTTCTTTTTGGCCACGGATAATTTTAGCAACAGAATATCCATAGCTAAAATTAGCCATGCAACGTCTAGCCACGGAAAAAAAAAATCCGTGGCTAAATGCAGTTTTTCTAGTAATGTGTACTAATATGCTCTATTGACACATAAATACTCTAAACTTGTTATTTACAACTAGAAACTTAATGTCTACATATTAGACTTTTCCAAAATCTAGTTGCTTTTCGAATATAGCTTAGAGGCCTTATTATCACAAATGATCCTTTGTGGCGTCAACATCATTGATCACTTGCAATCTCATAATAAAAACCTAAGTTATATTCTTTAATTAGATGCCTCATAGTAGATCATGTGTTCAGCCTTCATAGTTAAGGAAGCTATCAGTGTCTTAACAATTTTCAAAATAGCTTATCCGACAACCATGAACACATATCCTTAATGTGGATCCTTTGCTATCTTGGCATCCGACAAGAAGACCAAATCGGAATACCACACGATCTTTAAGTGGTGTAATTTTCGATAAGTGAGCATATATTTTCAATTCTTTATAGACACGTCATAACCCGTCACATCAATAATCCACTTTCGGGTTACCAAAATATCTGCCTAACATCCCTTCTATGTATGTTAAATCCTGATACATACATACTCGTGCATTTATAAAATTGGAGCAAACTAAACTTTAGCACCCTTTGCCATAGGGATGTCCCCTGATGCACAATTTTGCATGCCAAAATAGGTAAACGCCTTATTAATATGGGTCTTTTGAGTCTGAGTATACCTTCATGCAATGGGCCTATATTGTTGCTTGCTAGTAGATTATCATTTACACACAACACTATGAGGGTTAATTTGTTTCTACTAACCTTAGGATATATGCACTGATTAAGGATGTTTTCCTTAAACCAAAAGAGGTCATCACCCCCATCAAATTTCCGATACCATGGATTGAACACTTACTTTGAATCATATATGGACCTCTCCGTTTACATATAGGTGCTTTGTCTTTGGACTCAAATTTCTCCAGTTGCACCATGTATATTATTTTTTCAATGTCTCCCATTGAGAAACATTGCATTTATGTCCATTTGATGCAGCTCTGGATCATGATGAGCCATGAGTGCCATAATAATTTTAAAAGAGTCTTCATCTAAACCAGTGAAAAAGTCCTTTTAAAATCTATGCCTTCCTTCTGAGTAAATCTATTGACATGCTTGATATATTTCAATGTTACCATTTGAGTGTCATTTGGTTTTGAAATTATATTTATAGCAAAAGGATTCCATCCCTTATAGTATATTGACAAGATCCCAAATGTTATTGCCCCTCATAAATTTTACCTCATCATTTATGCCTTTGATTCATGCATCAGAATTCAAACATGCTTTGATTTGACTAAAAGATGTAGGTACATCTTGTAATCCCATATCAAATTCTTGTTGGTGAAGATAAACGATGCAGTCTTCCAAAATCATTTTTCTCCTTTATCTCGTGGATCTCTTTATTGGCAGTCTATGTTTGAGATTGTTAGGGTTAATCAACTTCAATAGATCGTGATTTCCTACTTGATTAGGGTGTGATTCGAATGTAGTTGTGTTTTATGTAATATCATAACTTACAAGCTGAAGAGTACTAGGATAAACTATCTAATCTTTTTTAGTTGTAATTGTAGTAAGAATGCTAACACATTCATCTTCAAACACAACTTTCCTATTTTTGATCTCTCCCACTATAACCAACACCTTCAAATTACTTAGCATTTTCTATTATGAAAAAAGACATGCCTAAGGGATCATAGGACTTAAAGTCCCTCGATTTTTTTTTTTTTTTATACTCTACAAAGTAGTAACTATTGCTCTTGAGTCCAATTTCATTCTTACTTAGGCCTTTGAGGCCTAGCCTCAGTTGGACATCTCCAAACAAGCAAGTGCCTAATACTAGACTTTTTGGCCATCCACAACCGTATGGGATTTTAGCTACTATTTTTCTTGAAAATCGCCTTATTGTATTAACTGCAGACTCTAGTGGCTTACCAAAAAATAGTTTTCAAAGACTATGACTATTTGGTAATCAAGTGCAGATAACCACGCAGAAGTAATCATCAATAAAGTTGATAGCAATTGTTATCCATTCCACTATGCAATATGGAATGGTTTATAAAAGGTCTATATGCATCAACTCTAAAGATTATTTGCTCCTATTTGCACTTGTTTTCCTCTATATTTGTTTGTTTTCCTTTTCTGCATTCTATACAGATTTTTTCAAGTCTGTAAGTATAAGAAAGTCAAGAATTCCTTTTGACATAAGCATACTTATTCTCTGTTCAGAGAAATAACATAATTGCTTATATTGTCACACAAATGTATTCTCATTATCCAATTTGACTGTAGTACCAAAGTTACTTTTAAATGTGCCTCTTATTTTCGTTAAAGTTGTTAGTGTCCAATATTCACAACACAAAAAACTAGAATGCAAGTTCATTAATATTTAAATTTAGAGAAATACTAAAAATTTTATTTCCAAAAAGATAAGTGGGTCTAGATTTGTCCATGTAGGACTATAAATTAAATTCATTCTCAATGATAGCATAGTCAAAGCTTTTCTCTAAATTCAAATATAAAATAGTATTCAATAAATCATTGTGGGCTCCAACTGTATTTAAGAAATTTTTATTGCCTTTTTCTTATAGAGTGTATTTCAACACCAATTGGCACTAGACACCTTAATTAATCATCAATTACAATACTAATGCGAATGGTTGGTCCCTTATCCATTTATTAAGTGTCAATAAGTACTAAAGTCAAATCAATAAAATAAACAAAATTAAGAAGTCAATATTCTTTGTACAACAAATGACCTATTTAGATATTCTTCTTTATACAACCAACTTTCTTGCAAAAGTAACAAATAATTACCGAATTGTATTTCTTTCGCACTTTATGTTGGAATGTCCCTAGTCATGCAGTTTCTTTAACCTAATTCCTTTTTTTATTTCTTAAAGGCAGTAGTTTCTTGAGAAATTATTGTCAAATTAGTACGTCATCCATTTTCTTAATTGAAACTAGGTCCACAAGAGTGTTTTTCAACATTTAAACTTTAAGGACCTTTATTTTAGAGAAAATTACAGATCCCCACCCAACTATACAGATTTTTTCACTTTTTAATCTAAAGTGTGCCGTTCTACTAGTTGCCACCCGATCTATGCAAATTTTTGCAGGTTGCAACCTAAATGGATTTTTCGATCAAAAATTAGCATCGAGACAGCAACACGTGATTTGCACATGCTTTAGTAAAGGTATTTTTGTCATTCCATCTTCTTCATGCAATTTCTTTTTCTTTTTTTCCTTTTTTTTTCCCTCCCCATCTTTCTCTTCTTCATCTTCACCCACTGTCCACCCACTGCCACCCCTATCCCCCACCACCACCTGTCTCTCTCTTTCTCTCCCCCCTGCTTCCTAGCCCTCCTCCCCCCATCCCCACCACTACCTGACTTTCTCTCTCACTCTCTCTCTCTTTTTGCGCCCCTTTGCTCCCCCACCTACCTCCACCCCCAACCCCATCCACCATCTCTCTCTCTCTCTCTCTCTCTCAGCTACCCTCTGATTCCTCTCTCTCTATCTCTCATACAATATAAATGAAGAATCTATACCCCATTTTTCTTTTTTTTTTTAAAAAAAAAAGTTGATCAACAAAAATATTAATGGTTGATTTTGATTGATTTCTTTACAATAGTCACAAAGTATAAGATCTAGAGTATCCACTAATCGACTTCCTTATAATAGCCAATTTCCCCCTAATTAATCCACTTCCATCAAGAATCTCTTAATCAAAATTAGCTAGGATCTATACAACATTATTATTAATTCTTGATTAAGACATAACTTTCCATTTATGGGAAAAGGGGGGGAGCTGCGATAAAGAGAGAGAGAGAGAGAGAGAAAGAGGCAATTAGTGGTGGGGATTGGGGGTGGTGATGGGTGGAAGAGTAGTAGGGGGTACAAAAATAGAAAGAGAGTGAAAGAGAAAGTCGGGTAGTGAAGGGGGAGCAGGGGGGAGGCGATAGAGAGAAAGGAATGTGGTGGTGGGGGATAGGGGTGGAGAGGGGTGGGGGTGGGGGTGGGTGAAGATGAAGAAGAAGATGTGGAGGGAAAAAAAAAAAGAAAAAGTAATTGCATGAAGAAAATGGAATGACAAAAATACCCTTATTAAAGCATGTGCAAATCACATGTCACCATTCTGGTGCCGATTTTTGAAAGGAAAACCCATTTAGGTTGCAACCTACAAAAGCTGGCATAAATCAAGTGGCAACCGGTAACACGGTACACTTTATGTTGCAAAGTGAAAAAAACCCGTATAGTTGGGGTAGGGATCTGTAATTTCCTCTTTATTTTATTACAATATTGGACTATTCTTTGATGTACTTGTATGTTTCCTTTGCATTTATATAGCATTGAAATGAGATTTCTAAGAACAATGCCCATTTCGATCTTTTCGTTGTAACGAATCAATTTGTTATTTTTTTTGAAAACTTTGGCATTTTCTTTCTCAAAAAATACAACCCCTTATAGATACCAAACTTTAAATGTTGCATGAATGATAAACTAATGTTATTTGATTCATCCTACTTCTCATATGCGACTCTCTATCAATGGTATTAATACTAATGACTAGATCCGCATGACAGTCAAATCCTAATGTATAGTCAAGCCCATACAACCAAGCATATACATAAAGTGCTCTTTCTATTTCTTAAGGTTTGTGCTATTAAGCACACATGATGTTTATTCATAGTGTAAAATATTAAAAACACAATAAAAGAAAATTAAATATGCTCAAAAATAATTAACCGTATAAAAGCATGAATATGTGCAAATAATGAATATATCAAACATATCACATGCAAGTAAGCCCATCTTAAGATACCTAGCACAACATTGTTATTTAGTCTTTGGACAGAAATAACAACTTATAAATGATACTTTTATCCATAGTTCATAAATATTGATAGCCTCAAGATACCTCATGCAACATTGTCATTTAGTCTTTGGGCTAAAATAACAATTTGTAAATGATATCTCATAGTTCATAAATATTTTATAATTGAAAAACGGCCTAACAATATGCCTTTCTTTGGATCAAAAAATTTCCAGTATGTTAACCAAAATAATTTTAATATTTATCCTTTGTCTGACCAAAATAATCTTCCTTTGGCCAAATATCTCGCATAGACAAAGTAACAAAACAAATCATATATTCATGAACCAATCATCCGGCCAAAATAATCTTCCTGTGGGCCGATTATTTCGTATAGATAAGGGAACATGAAAAATAAAGTATTCATGAATATTAACCATCTGGCAAAAATAATCTTCATTGTACCAATTATTTTGCATAAATGAAAACATGTTTATTTTTCTGAAATAGATAAAGTTTACCCAAATAGAGGTTACTTTGGGAACATATTGGTTCAACCTATACAATTTCAAAAAATAGATACAACATAAACAAGTCTCAAAAGTATCGCACAAAAGGACTTAAAAGATAAATACGCAGACATAGAAATATTTATTCAACATAGCATAACAACCGAGCGAAAAGAAGAAATATACCACATTTCTGATGCGTGTTCAATTTCCCATAGCCAGTATTTTGCTTTTGCGCCCAGATCTATACCTAAGATTACTATTATGTTGTTGCTCCCCAAGCGCCTTTGCCAGAATAGTGTTTAATTTACAGAAACAATGGCCACATGCTCCAAAATAGTAAAGCAGGTTAATGGCAAAGATATCGGAATGCCATCATATAGACCCGAGTTTGAATCAGGCTAGACACAGAAAAACCCTTTCCTCATTATTATTATTATTGTTATTATTATTATTTTTTTTATTTTTTATTTTGGTTGGCCTTGATCCAGATTCGATCCCGAGCACAATTATTATATAATAATGCTAATGCACAGAAATATGTAAGATAACTGAGCAATAGCCTAGTAGTTCAGAAAGCGTATGCCTAATTCGCATGCCCGCGTTTGACTCCTACTGGGTACAAATATTAGGGTTTTAGGGTTACAACTGCCAGCTCCTTTTTTTTCCTTTGCTGCAATACAAAATGCTTGCCCAACAAGAAATCATCCGAATAACTTTATGGATAAATTTCTTTGAATATTCCAATCAAAACATTAGTACCCCAAGATCAAATAAAGATATTAATTCAAACAAGATTTATGAACATGAACATACCTTCACAATATATATCAAACATAAATATATATATATATATATATATATATTGCAGATTAACTAAAACATGCTCCAAAAACATCAAATCATAACCAAATAGATCAAAAATATAAACATATTCGATTATTTATCTAGTACTGCTCTGATACTGGCCACTTTGCTGAAAATTTTAATAAATATGGATCTAAACATAATACAAAATATGAAAAATGATTTCTATGAATCAATCATGCACAGAACCACTGGTAAATAATCAAATAAATTTTAATAGAATCACTAACGTCGATCCATTAGATATGCAAAAGAAAAGTAGAGTCTAGGATTAGTGATCTTCTAAGTCAAGAAAATTGCTCTCACTTTTTTGTTCTCTCTGAGATGGGTAGAAAGAAAAATGTCACAATAATTCTCGTTTAGGGACCACACTCTAATATGTCTTATGTCATACACTTTAATTATGGACCCATCAAACATAATTAAAGTGTGACTGGGCATCTATACATATAAAAGGTCCCATACTCAGTCTGATATTTTTACGAGCCCATTAAACTTAATTTTTTAATGGATCACATAATTGGTGTGACACCCCAAAGTTTATTTATTAATTTAGGAATAAAGTGGTATTAGGAAACCTAGCACGGATCCTATTTGATGGAATAATAGGTTCTAATTAATTACCCTTCTAGTTTAGTTAGAATTTATTTATTATTAGAAGTTATGAGGTCTAAAGTATAAATATAGAAAACTTAAGGGACTAAATTGCAATTTGAGGGAAATATGTGATCTAGGGGGTTCCACATTTCCATCATTCTTGCCACTCTATCTACCGCCACTTGTTGATATATGTATGTCTCACTTTATTATATATATATTCAATGTATTAAAGGTCTAATAAAATATACACATATATATATAGATATTTTTATATAGCACAAACTCATCTTCCTTGTTTTCTTGCAACAACAGGTACGTCTTCATTCTTTGTCTTCCTTTTCAATAGTTTAGTGTATTTCCATGCTTGATTCAAGAATTTGGTGGTTTATTCATATTCATAGACGTATGTATATGTATTACTATATATGGTCCGTATGTATATGTATAAATAAACACACACATATATGCCTATATACATATATGTTACATATATATATATATACATATATATATATATAGATATAATTATATATTTTGGTTCGTGTATATATATACATGTTTTGGTTTTGGTTTTGGTTTATATATGCATATATTCATGTTTTCGGATTACATATATGTTTATGTTCTTGTGAGTAATCTAATCAAGGGATTAGTGATAATAAGAGTAGTTTAATCAAGGGTAATTAAAGAATCATTTCAATATTTAATATATAATAGTTGTATGACTTTTTTTGATTTGTGGTTCGAACACACACACATGTACATAAGTGCATATATATATATATATATATATATATATATATAATCTATATTCAATTCGTATATATGTGTGCGTGTGTATATACATATATATACATATATATATATGAATAAGCTAAGTCATATACTATATATATGTGTTGGTGACTTAGATATGTGTGCGTGTGTATATACATATATATATATATATATATATATGAATAAGCTAAATTTTAGTATATAACATAGCGTCTTTACATTTGTAATTAGGGAGATTATTATTTGTGCTTTGAACCGATAGAAATTGAAATTTGAATACGAACCCTTAAGTATATTAATTCTAGCTTATACGAACCCTTAAGTATATTAATTCTAGCTTATGGGACTAATGTATTTTAGTAGGTACAATTATAGGATGCTAATTTTAGTGTGTCACTTATTAGAGGCGAAGAACATATTGGTACTGTTGACGCATCTTGAGCTACTAGTGAACTATAACTAAGTTCGGTGAGTGCCTTTCATCTTTCTTTCTGGGACATTGAACTATATGCCGTAAATATCATCGTATAACCTACCATATTTGATTTATGTTATTTATTTATTTTACCAATTAGTTATATTTGCATTGTAGGCTATTATTTTGGAATTTTATTTTACTCTTTATATTTCTGATGAAATATTTTTCCGAATTATAAGTTAAGCTTTATTCGAAATTATTACGTTTCTGAAATGTGAGCTGTATCTGTTTCGATATGATTTGTTGACACCCTTGGGGACGCCCTTGGGAGAGTCGGGCCCAGGTACGTACGAAAAGGGACTATTGGGCGGAACGGACCGACGATAGAAACTCTTTGTACGATACCATTCCGTAGGATTCAATTCTACGTACAGTTGGAGATTGGCTGTAGTAGGATTGGATCGGTGTATGGCACGGGCACGTGGTACACCATCCGTCTGTCTGATGTCGAGGTGGCTTCTCGACTAGGGAGGCATAAGGGTTTCTATTACGTTTTATCCGTTTTGGGTAGTTACAAGGTTGGAGATGTTTACACAGCTCACCATTGTATGATCCGAATATGTTTTATGATAAGATACGTATTTCATGCTTACAACTAAATTTCTTGGCTCATAATTAGAACTGCTTCTGCTGCAAATAAGAAAATCATGTTTATGAGATTTAAGTATTTCGTTTAATCATTGTACCTCTCTTGTATATATGTATATGTGGCCTCACTAAGTCAATTGGACTTACCTCCCCTATTCCTTCTGTTCTTTGTCTCAGAATAAGGTCACTTGCTTGAGTGAGGACTGGTACGAGCAATGGACTCAAGTAGTGTATAACTTTTGCTATGTAATCTTTTAGATGTATAGTAGTTGGTACAATCGTGTTGTTTTGGCCTCGTACCTATTTTTGGACTGATACTTGTATTATTATTTTGGTTTTATGTATCGCTTCCGCGTTAATTTTAGAATGAGGTGTTTGTGAGTATTTGAGGTGACTGTACTAAATATTAGTCGGAAGACGAGTATTTAGTATGATCATCAGTGGGCTCCAATCGTTTAGGTATACCCTGGCGAGAGGGGTGCCACAGAGGTGGTATCAGAGCATGGTTTTAAGAACAAACCATGTTTGCAGAAATATAGTACTTTGATTAGCTAGTTAACCTAGGACGATTGTGACGGTATTAGACATATAAACGATATGTGAGGTTTTTCTGTTTTACTAATCAATTGATTTGATTGGTGATAGATGAAACCACGCAAAGAACCTCATCGTACACGCTCTCTTTCTCATTTGGAGGAAGAACAAGATGGTTCGGTGGGAAGGCAGCAAGGAGGAAGTTCTCGTCAAAGGCAACCTGCTATGGTAGAACCTGAAAGAAACCCCCCATTAAACCCACAAAACAACAACGAAGTTATGAGTCAATTAGTTGACGTCTTGAGACAATTTGTACAAGATCGCCAACAACCGAATCACAATGAAGCATTGGAAGGAAAGGATAAGGATAGAATGTTGGATCGTTTTTTACGTTTCAATCCGCCCAGGTTCTTCGGTGAACCTGATGACCAGAAAGCAGATGCTTGGATCCAGGCGATACTTAAAATTTTTAAAATCCTGCATTGTAGTGATGAGGAACAGGTGGAATTTGCAGTCTTTCTTATGGAAGGAGCTGCTAGTAGTTGGTGGAAGCTTGTTGAGCAGCGTTGGACTGCAAATCACACACCGCCCACTTGGGAGAACTTTACGAAAGAATTTACAGATAAGTTTGTGCCTCAAGTAGTAAGTGATGCTAGAGAAAAAGAATTTATGGACTTAATTCAGGGGAACAACAATGTTGCGGAGTATGAGGCAAAATTTGCTCAATTACTACCGTATGCACCTCATATAATGAAAGACGAAAGACGCAAGACAAAACGGTTTATCCAAGGACTGAAGCCTGAAATTCGTTGGGCTCTAATGACAGCGGATATTGATGACTACACGAGGGCCGTAGGCAAGTCATTGGCTGTAGAGGCAGAAATACGGGATATTAGGCAAATCACAAACAAAGCTATGAGGAACAAGGCAATCAGCTCGGGAGGACAACTCAAGAAATTTGACCAACCGAATAACAAGCGTCCTCGCTTTGAAGGAGACAAAAGTACTAAAGGGAGCGGATGTTCGTATTGTGGTCACCCTAACCACACGGAGGCCAATTGTTGGAGAAAGAATGGGAAGTGTATGGCTTGTGGAAGTGATCAACATATGCTTAAAGACTGTCCCAAAGCACGGAACCCTATACAGAACATAGGAGTCCACAAAGGAAAGACTCCAGCCCCACTTGTTGGAAAGCCTAAGGTAATGGCGAGAGCATACGCTTTGGAAGGAGAAGAAGGACCTGATCCAACCGCAGTGGTCGAAGGTACAATCTATATTTTTAATACTCCTGTAAAAGTTCTGTATGATCCTGGCGCCACACATTCCTTTATATCTGATCGCATCATAGCTCGATCAAAAGTGGTGGTGGAGCAATTGCCATATAATTTTGAGATTTCTACCCCAATAGGCTCTAGCTATATCACTGATCAAATTTTAAGGGATTGCCCGGTGAGAATTAATGAAAAAGATTATCTTGCCGACCTAATAGAATTACCCATTCAAGGTTACGACATAATCCTAGGAATGGATTGGTTATACCGACATCAGGCACAGTTAAATTGCTACACTAAGGAGATCATTTTGGGTAGTGGAAACTCGTCCAAGTCTGAAACCTCATATAGTTTAGCAGGGGCTATACCGCTCATCTCATTGGTTGAGGCTAAGAAGTGTATCAAGGAAGGAGCAATGGGATTTGTTGCATACTTATTGAATAAACCGAAAGATCAAGTGAAAATTGAAGAGGTGCCCGTAGTGAATGAGTTCCTGGAGGTGTTTCCTGAAAGTTTAAATTCATTGCCTCCCACTCGGGATATAGAGTTTGTGATTGATACTATACCGGGAGCTGAACCTTTCTCAAAAACTCCTTACCGTATGGCCCCAGCTGAGTTAAAAGAATTGAAGAATCAACTCGAAGAGCTGATTAAGATTGGATATATACGACCAAGTACCTCACCTTGGGGAGCGCCCGTGCTCTTTGTCAAAAAGAAGGATGGGACACTCCGAATGTGTATTGATTATCGAGAGTTGAACCGGATGACTATCAAGAACAAATATCCATTGCCTCACATAGAAGAATTGTTTGACCTACTGCAAGGGTCACAAGTGTATTCTAAGTTAGATTTGAGACAGGGATATTACCAGCTACGGGTCAAGGAAGAAGATATTTGTAAGACTGCATTCAACACTCGATATGGACATTTTGAATTTGTTGTTATGCCTTTTGGTTTGACCAATGCACCAGCAGCTTTTATGGATATGATGCATAGGGTTTTTCGGCCATACTTGGATCAATTTGTGGTTATTTTCATTGACGACATATTAGTATACTCAAAGACACCAGAACAACATGTGGAGCACTTGCGCATTGTGTTACAAACGCTGAAGGAAAACAAATTATATGCAAAGTTCAGTAAATGTGAGTTTTGGTTAGAAAGAGTTACCTTTTTGGGTCACATAATTTCCAAAAATGGAATAGAAGTCGACCCCTCCAAAGTTGAAGCTATCAGTCGTGGAAGCAACCAGAAACTCCTACTGAAGTTAGAAGCTTTTTGGGTTTAGCCGGTTACTATCGACGGTTTGTGCGAGATTTCTCAAAAATTGCAGAACCTTTAACACAGTTAACCCGCAAAAGCTCCCCATATCAATGGACTGAAAAGTGTGAAGCTAGCTTTCATGAGTTGAAGAAACGGTTAACTATGGCTCCAATATTAGCTCTACCGGAAGGAACAGAGAACTTCACCATCTACACTGATGCATCTCGAGAAGGTTTGGGTTGTGTGTTAATGCAAAATGGTAAGGTTATAGCATATGCATCTCGAAAGCTTCGACCCCACGAACAAAACTATCCAACTCATGACCTTGAATTAGCAGCAATAATATTTGCTTTGGCTAAATGGAGGCATTATTTATATGGGACAACCTTTGAGGTTTACACGGATCATAAAAGCCTAAAGTACCTATTCACACAGAAGGAACTCAACATGCGACAAAGAAGATGGATGGAATTTCTAGGGGACTATGATTGCAAGATTCAATACCATCCTGGAAAAGCTAATGTCGTAGCTGATGCCCTTAGTAGACAAGCAGGGTTAGCCCAACTGAAAAGTAGAATTGAGACATCGAAACCTCCACGAGATAGTATCTGTATCAGCTCGTGTGCTCGACTTGCAATTTAGCCATCCAATCAGAGCTAGTGTTCAGAATTCATGAGGCTCAAAGGAATGATGAATGGAGTCAAAAGCAAATAGCCAAGATGAAAGGGAATGCTAACCCAAAATATCACCTCGACAACATGGGAATTTTACGATACAAAGAGAGAATATGTGTGCCTGATAAACTTAAGAAAGAAATTTTAGAAGAAGCTCACAAGGCGCCATATGTAGTCCATCCCGGAGGAACCAAGATGTATCATGATCTTAAAAGATATTATTGGTGGAACGGCATGAAGAGAGATATTGCAGATTTTGTGAAGAGGTGTCTAACTTGTCAGCGGGTCAAAGGGGAACACCAAAAGCCGGGCGGTACATTACAACCACTACCTATCCCAGATTGGAAATGGGACCAAGTCACTATGGACTTTTTAAACTGGTCTGCCAAAAGTGAGAGGTGGGTACGATAGTATTTGGGTAATTGTGGATAGGTTGACTAAATCAGCACACTTCTTGCCTGTTAAGGTTAATGATAGAGTAGACACTCTAGCTGAGCTTATCATCGAGAAATCATTAAACTTCATGGCATCCCAGCATGCATCGTATCAGATAGGGACCCTAAGTTTACATCTCGATTATGGCGAAGCCTACAAGAGCATATGGGGACAAAGCTAAGATTTAGTACAGCTGCACATCCTCAAAACCGATGGACAATCGAACGATTGATAGGATATCTAGAGGATATGTTAAGATCGTGTGTGCTAGACTTCAATCTTAGTTGGAATAAACAGTTACCCCCTGATTGAATTCGCTTATAACAACAGTTATCAGGCATCTATCCAAATGGCCCCTTATGAAGCCCTGTATGGGAGAAAATGTCGATCGCCATTATATTGGGATTTGGAAGATTGGCGATGGACAAAAGATGGAGTTCATCGAGCAGTACGACCGGAACTCATTCAAGAAGCAATTGATAAAGTGCAGATTAATAAACAGAGAATGAAAGCAGCTCAAGATAGACAGAAAAGTTATGCTGATAAAAGGAGAAGAGAGTTAGAATTTGAGGTTGGTGATCGAGTATTCCTTAAGGCATCACCAAGGAAAGGATTCAAAGAATTGGAAAAGGAGGCAGTTGAGTCCCAGATATGTTGGACCTTTGAGATCATTGAACGAATAGGCAAAAGTTGCATACCGGTTGGACCTACCACCCAACCTCACGGGCATTCACAATGTGTTTCACGTCTCACAATTGCGGAAGTACTATCCCGATGAGAGTCCATTATCCTCGCATGATGATTGCCCTCTCGAAGCTAACCTTTCTTATGAGGAGAAACCAGTTCGCATTCTAGATCGAAAGTTCCAAGAATTGAGGAATCGAAAGTTTCACCTCGTAAAGTGTTATGGCGAAACCAATCAAGTGGAAGAGGCAACGTGGGAATTAGATGAAGCAATGCGGCAAGCATCATCCGGAGCTCTTCTTAGAATCAGGTGAGAATCTGGGGACCAGATTCTTATAAGAGGGGGAGATTGTGACACCCCAAAGTTTATTTATTATTTAGGAATAAAGTGGGTATTAGGAAAACCTAGCACGGATCCTATTTGATGGAATAATAGGTTCTAATTTAATTACCCTTCTAGTTTAGTTAGAATTTATTTATTATTAGAAGTATGAGGTCTAAAGTATAAATATAGAAAACTTAAGGGACTAATATTGCAATTTGAGGGAAATATGTGATCTAGGGGGTTCCACATTTCCATCATTCTTGCCACTCTATCTACGCCACTTGTTGATATATGTATGTCTCACTTTATTATATATATATTCAATGTATTAAAGGTCTAATAAAATATACACATATATATATAGATTTTTTATATAGCACAAACTCATCTTCCTTGTTTCTTGCAACAACAGGTACGTCCCTTCATTCTTTGTCTTCCTTTTCAATAGTTTAGTGTATTTCCATGCTTGATTCAAGAATTTGGTGGTTTATTCATATTCATAGACGTATGTATATGTATTACTATATATGGTCCGTATGTATATGTATAAATAAACACACACATATATGCCTATATACATATATGTTACATATATATATATATACATATATATATATAATTATATATTTTGGTTCGTGTATATATATACAATGTTTTGGTTTTGGTTTTGGTTTATATATGCATATATTCATGTTTTCGGATTACATATATGTTTATGTTCTTGTGAGTAATCTAATCAAGGGATTAGTGATAATAAGAGTAGTTTAATCAAGGGTAATTAAAGAATCATTTCAATATTTAATATATAATAGTTGTATGACTTTTTTTGATTGTGGTTCGAACACACACACATGCTACATAAGTGCATATATATATATATATATATATATATATATATATAATCTATATTCAATTCGTATATATATGTGTGCGTGTTGTATATACATATATAGACATATATATATATGAATAAGCTAAGTCATATACTATATATATGGTGTGGTGACCTTAGATATGTGTGCGTGTGTATATACATATATATATAATAGTATATATATATGAATAAGGCTAAATTTTAGTATATAACATAGCGTCTTTACATTTGTAATTAGGGAGGCTTTGAACCGCATAGAAATTGAAATTTGAATACGAACCCTTAAGTATATTAATTCTAGCTTATACGAACCCTTAAGTATATTAATTCTATGCTTATGGGACTAATGTATTTTAGTAGGTACAATTATAGGATGCTAATTTTAGTGTGTCACTTATTATAGGCGAAGAACATATTGGTACTGTTGACAGCATCTGGAGCTACTAGTGAACTATAACGAAGTTCAGGAATGAGTTCCTTTCATCTTTCTTTCTGGGACATTGAACTATAGATGCCGCTAAATATCATCGTATAACCTACCATATTTGATTTATGTTATTTATTTATTTACCAATTAGTTATATTTGCATTGTAGGCTATTATTTTGGAATTTTATTTTACTCTTATATTTCTGATGAAATATTTTTCCGAATTATAAGTTAAGCTTTATTCCTTTATTCGAAATTATTACGTTTCTGAAATGTGAGCTGTATCTGTTTCGATATGATTTGTTGACACCCTTGGGACGCCCTTGGGAGAGTCGGGCCCAGGTACGTACGAAAAGGGACTATTGGGCGGAACGGACCGACGATAGAAACTCTTTGTACGATACCATTCCGTAGGATTCAATTCTACGTACAGTTGGAGATTGGCTGTAGTAGGATTGGATCGGTGTATGGCACGGGCACGTGGTACACCATCCTCGTCTGTCTGATGTCGAGGTGGCTTCTCGACTAGGGAGGCATAAGGGTTTCTATTACGTTTTATCCGTTTGGGTAGTTACAAGGTTGGAGATGTCTACACAGCTCACCATTGTATGATCCGAATATGTTTTATGATAAGATACGTATTTCATGCTTACAACTAAATTTCTTGGCTCATAATTAGAACTGCTTCTGCTGCAAATAAGAAAATCATGTTTATGAGATTTAAGTATTTCGTTTAATCATTGTACCTCTCTTGTATATATGTATATGTGGCCTCACTAAGTCAATTGGACTTACCTCCCCTATTCCTTCTGTTCTTTGTCTCAGAATAAGGTCACTTGCTTGAGTGAGGACTGTGAGTGAGGACTGGTACAGCATGGACTCAAGTAGTGTATAACTTTTGCTATGTAATCTTTTAGATGTATAGTAGTTGGTACAATCATGTTGTTTTGGCCTCGTACCTATTTTGGACTGATACTTGTATTGTTATTTTGGTTTTATGTATCGCTTCCGCGTTAATTTTAGAATGAGGTGTTTGTGAGTATTTGAGGTGACTGTACTAAATATTAGTCGGAAGACGAGTATTTAGTATGATCACCAGTGGGCTCCAATCGTTTAGGTATACCCTGGCGAGAGGGGTGCCACAATTTTACTCATTTTAATAGGATCCATAGCACACTATTTACAATATAAGAGTATGTGAGACCCACTAAAATAAAGAAAATTGCCAACAATGTATGAGTCAACTTTATGGATTGTCTTTAGAAGAGATGGAAAAAGAAAAAGGAGCAACCTTCATTCCTGATTTTCAAAAATAGAGATGATTAGAGACGGATCTC
>CM047874.1:7372633-7393288 GCA_026212405.1 Petrea volubilis | reverse complement strand
ACATTCAACCCATAAACATTGAGATTGTCTTCATATCTTTGTTCAGGTGCAATCAAACTCAATTCCGACTAGAATTTCACATAATTCTAGTTGCACTAGATAGATAATCTAGGCCTTCCAACACGATGATTGTTGTACTTTTTTTTTTCAATCATCCGATAAGTCAAACAAAAATGTCGCTGCAACTAACATATCAAACATATATCTATATATATTATTATTTGATATCAACATACACACACAAAAACAGTTACAGTTACATTCACCTTAATTCCATAACAATCCAAATCCCATCAAGATCATCTTGATTATACAAACTTATTCCTTATCACACACTATACACATAATTCAATAAAGATTGGATGGGAGTGTAGGTTCCATGATAATTGCAAGAGCCTCTTTAGGATGTGTAGTGAGCCCATACAATTCCTCCATGCTTACATCTTCAGGCTTCATTCCCTCAGCCAATTTCAACTCAAACCCATGCAATAAATTGGCCAACGTTGTACGAACAACCTTAAGTCCAAGGCCATATCCCGGGCACCTCCTCCGTCCCGAGCCAAATGGCAAGAACGCAAAATTACTTCCCATCATATCAATTTCTTTGCCCATAAACCTCTCGGGCAAGAATTGTTCGGGCGCGTCCCATGAGTTGGGGTCCCTTCCTATACTCCACACGTTGATAAAGACAGTCGTCCCCTTTGATATGTCGTAGCCCGCAACGTTGCAATCCTCAATGGCATAGTGGGGGGCTAATAATGTCGCGAGTGGATGTAACCTCCACGACTCCATGATAATAGCGTCTATGTAAGGCAATTGAGAGTGGTCGTTCTCTTCTACCCATTTGTTCCTTCCAATTACCCTATCAAGTTCTTCTTTTGCCTTTTTAATTATGCGTGGTTGTTTGAGCATTTCGTGGATGGCCCACTCGACTGTGGTAGCTGAGGTATCTATGCCACCGAGTATCAGATTCTGTAAGGGTAAGTACATGAACTAATTAGCGCAAAATTAGATATAAAGTCAAAAATTGTAATTTTGATGGTAAAATTGAATTTTTGTAAAATATACGCTTTAATATCTAAAAGCACCCTTTTTGGTCGCGTCCCTTAGCATGCTATGTCATTTGCCCTATTTCAATGAGACTCTTAGGAGGTGATTGATAATTGGTATGGACAACATTAAGGTTTTGGGTGGAAAATAAATGAATGTTGTAATTAAATGAAAATGAAAAAGAATAATACTAGCATAACATTTCTATATTTGGCGTGTTCAAAAAATAAGGGAATGAATCAAGGCTTCATTTGGATTGTAAGGGAGAATTGGAGGGGAAGGATTTCAAATGATTTCAAATTTTGTGGATTTCATAAATCCATTGCAACGAAACCAAAAGCAGTTTAAAATGAGAGTTTAAGGAGTTGAAATCCTTTACAATTTGAATTTAGCCAAATAATTTCAATGAATTTGTTATTATGAATTTGAAATTCTTAACTTCAAATTTATCAATCCAAATACAACCTTAATTCATTCTATTTATGTTTTTTGCAAGTAATAAAGAATGATAGGAGTGGAAATAAACTTAGTACATGACTAAAATAACTTCCTTATGAAAATAGTATTCTTAAAATATTAATTAAACTAGTACTTAGCCACGTGTCAAGACACGAGAAATAGATATCTTTATGTATATATTTTCATAAGTTTCTATTAAAAAAATAATTTGATAAGAATAAATTAACTTTTTTATAATATAAATCAATCAATATATATTTTAAAAAACTATAAAATAATAGAATATGTTTGATCTCAATATTAATTTTGGTATAATTAAGGCAAGAAAGATTTTAAAAATTTATTTAGATAATTGTACTTTGATTTGAATGAAATTTTAATCCATCTTATTTTAAATACTTGATAATTGTTGGATTCTTTTGGATAAACATGAACCACAAATATACTTATTTAAATTCATCTACAAAGTATTTGAATTTCATACATGATAAAATAGAATTAATTGACACTATCCATGTATACTCTTGCTTGGATAAACTCAAGTTTTCTAAATTATATATATATATATATATATATATATATAGAATACTATATATTTTTGTATTTAGGGAATATATTTAGTATTTTTGAGTGTTCGTATATAGGAATAGGGTTGTAAATTATATTGATATACTAATCCTAACCCCATGTCCAGGCACGGGATACTATTATTTTAGAAAAAATAATATATATTTTATCGTAATAGAAAAGAATGAAAACGAATCATAAATTTGAAATATATAAATTTTTGAAAAAAATAAATTATTTATTAAATATGATTCGTAGCAAACTCGAAGTAAACAACTTATACGTAAACAAGCTTATATGAATCTTTAGTTGAAATATGAAACCATAAATTACAAACTATAATATATAAGATTTTCCCTATGAACTTCTTTTAGAACTTTGAAACTAAAAGAATGTGTATCGATCGACTTTAGTGCAAATGCATACTCAAAGGTTTGAGGCTTAACTTTATTAAATATATTAACCTTAAACACAAGCGTTGGGTTAATGTTTGATATTTTCCCTTGAATTGGAATAACATTTGTTTCAAATATTATGTCATCTTTTTCATATAATTAAGCTAGGGAGTCCTTTTTTTTTTTTTTCTTAAGTAGCTTAATAACATCTTGTATTTTATTCTTGAAACTTGTGAGTTCCCCTTCCACATTTTCATCACTTACTCACTAATACTTTATAAGCTCTTAAATACATTATAAGATATGCAATTAAAAATCAGTCAAACACGTTCTTCTAAGCAGTTTGAAAGAAACTAATAAAAATTGTTAATTATCATAGTTCTCTAAAAATAAACATATATATATATATATATGCATGTGTGTGTGTGTAGGTTTTTGCTTTGGCCGAATGGTTATGTGCCTGCTAAGTACATGGGGGTTTCTCTGCGAGAGTTTGAATCTCTCAGGCAATGATTTCATCTACTTTTTCAACCTTTTCTATTTATCAAAAAAAATAAAAAAAGATAAAAGCCTTTTAATATTCATAAAAGTGTTCTTTTAACCTAAAAAACTTATCCCATTAATTCTTTTGTTTCAATATATGAGTCAAGTAGTCAAGATAAAGTATGTAATGAATAATTGAAAAAATCTTTTTTATTATTGTGCAACAAATTAAAAAATAAAAAATAACAATAGTAACTACAAAACAAACTAAATCAATAAAAACTTGTACAAAACAAATTTATTACAACTTTCAAGAGTAAAACAATAAGATAATTCAAATACTGAAAACAAGGTGGTAGAAATTATGACAACAAAAATATTTGGAAACATCATCACAATTGAACAATGAAAAAAAAATTTGAAAAAGAAAATAAAATGAAAAATATGATCAAATGAACATGAAAAAAATTTTAAAAAGGAAAACAAAAAGAATATATAATGAATTTTAAAAATGGTTTAACTAAATTCAATTTTTTTTTTTGTTGGGAATGAAAAGAAGAAATATAGATACTTGATTAATAGGACCAATCAAAATGGTTGGTGTTCAAATTAGATACAAATATTAATAGAGTTTGTGGAGAATATTAATACCAAAATGTTAGATATGAAAAGATTTTAAATTTAAATTAAGTAGAATCTTATCTTGGATTTTGGATTGATATTGGATTTGTTTGGATTAAGAGGATGAACCACATATTTATCTAAATCTAAATTAATAATAACAATGAGGGCAAACGACAACATTAGTCTCTAAAGTTTACAGTTAGAATCACTTTTGTTGCTAAATTTTAAATCATAACGTTTTAGTCCTTTAAGTTCTAATAAAGTTTCATTTTAGTCCTTTTGTCATTTTTTGTGGGGTTAAAATTATCAATTCAAAGTTTAAATTACACTTCAATCCTATAAATTTTTATATTATTTGCACTTTAGTCTTTCAAATTTTATTTTTTCACATTGGTCCTTCAAATTTTTTTTTTCATAGTTTAAAACCACAAAAAAAAAAAGAAAAAAAGAAAATGAGGATAACACTTTATGGTGTCGCCACTTGTTTTTGTGGGAATATTTTTTAAAGAAGGTGCTCTTAAACCAATTCGAATTTTGGTGAAAGATTTTTCAATTGTGAAACAAATGTGATAAGATGTAACTTTATATGGATCTTAAGATTTTTTTTCTAGATAATTTATGATTTTATACTTCTTCAGTTATTTTAATTTATCCAAAAATATGATGTACATTAATTAGCTACACTTACAATATTTTTAGTTTCTACAATTTACAAATCCTAATTAAAAAAACCTGAGAGCATAATAAATATTTGTCAATAAAAATATAAAACCATAGCACATCTCATATCTTTCATAATTGAAAAATTCGTTGTCGAGGATTTGAAACTATTTAAGAACACTTTATCCAAATATTTACAAAGAAATAAGTTGCATGAGCTATGATGTGTTATCCTCGATATGTTTTTAGACTTTGGCAATACTAAAAAAAAAAAAAATCCATTTTTTGACTTTTTGTAGGAAATGCAGAGTGAGTGCAACATTAGCGGTGGTTATAATTCGGGATAAATGCAATTTATGTCCTCTAGGTTTAGCATATTTTTGATTTTGCCTTCATCGTTTCAATTTTTTCAATTTTGTCTTCTCCAATTATCAATATTTTGATTGTCATCTGATTTTGGACATAACTTCTCGTCGGTGATGACGTGTCGATTTTCTGGCTATTTATAGTGATGATCGAAAAATCAAAATTTTCGGCCAGAAATTACACGTCATCACCGACGAGAAGTTATGTCAAAAATCAGACAACAATCAAAATATTGATAATCAGAGAGGACAAAATTGAAAAAATTGAAACGAACAAGGCAAAATAAAAAATAAACTAAACCTAGAGGACATAAATTGCAATTATCCCTTATAATTCTATACTTGCAACTTTTGAAAAACAAATGTTGATAAACAAATTTGAAGAACTAAAGAGCAATAAATATAAAACTTGAAGGACTATAGTGAAATTTAAATTTTAATTGACAATTTTATCCTTGAAAAAACTGACCAAAGGACTAAAGTGAAGCATAATTAAAACGTGAAGGACTAAAATCTTGCGATTCAAAGATGAGGGACTAAAATGATTAATCTAATTATAAATTTAGGGACTAATTGTGTTATTTGCTATAATAATAATAATAATAATAATAATAATAATAATTTCATACATGGGAAATTGGAGTTCAATTGAGGCTATCCAAATACGTTCATACATGGCACTTATATGTATAACCATAAAGTTTTTGAATTTTATATATATAGATTATAGTTTAGATATGTACTACACATCATGTTTTATGTACTTATTAGAAAGCATGTACAAAGATCAATTATTTTATATTTATATATGGAATTCTTTGATAGTTATACTATATTTAATATAATATGTATCAACTAAATAAATTTGATGTATAATTTTTTTTTATGTATACTAAATATATCAATAAATTACTTAATATTAAATGTATATTATCATAAATGTGTGTATCTGAGTCTCTGTTAATCAGCATACATTTTAAATATATACATAATGATGTGTGTGTCTATACACACACACACATTTCTATATGTTGTATATAATTTAGTACATGCGTAGTGTGTGTGAATACAAAACTTGTATAATAGGACAAATTTGAAAAGTTTTTTTTTTTGAATAAACAAAATTTAAAAGTTATATGCTAATCATAATATATAAAAACTACTTTGTGCTTTGGGCAATAGCCAAATTAATGGAGGGAAACTCCATAAATACAAGAATGAAAATTTCAAAATCTAAATTATATAAAACAAGCCATTATATATACTTTTTTTTTTTTGGATATATTAGCCATTATTTAGACTTCGAAATGTTTATTTTATTTCTCCATTCTTACTAGCAAGCCATTTAGATAATCTTGCAGTACTTAATCCCACTCAACAATGAAAATTTCCATTTACTATAGATGGATAAAAGAATATAAAATTGTAGGTTTTTTCCATCAGTACACCCCACTCAAAAAAATAAATAAATAAATAAATAATAAATAAATAAATAATCAATCTTATATTAAGAGGTCTACACAAGTCGACTCTCTTTCAGGTAAATAACCTTAAAAAGAGTTTCACATCAAACCCTCTACAGCCCACTTATATTATGTGTAGTGAGTATATGCACATGTATGTATGCGTGTACATATATATATATATATACACACACACGCATATATATACAATTTATGTGTACATTAATATCTAAAACTAATTATATATATATATATATATTGTATGTATGCAATAATTTATAAAATTAATAAAAGTAAAAACGTGACCATAAAAAAGACCATCATTACAATAAAACCCTTTCTTAGAATTTTTGTATCTGGTCAGCATACTTGTAAACTCTGTCTTAATATATTATTAACTGACTATAGTCCTCTAATAATGAAAAAGAATTTAAAGAATATAATGTTAATCAACATTTTAATCAACCTCGTAAAACAAATTGATTGAGGAATCGAATTATATAAATATTTAAATGATTGTTCGGTTATATATAGATATATAAAAAACCCTCAATCTTTTTTCCATGAAGTAGTATTTTGAGTAATCGATGCGGACAATGGTGAAAAATTAGTATCGTTAACCCCCTCATGAAATAAGTTTCTTTTATTTATACTTGGTAATTAATTTTTTTATATTTAAATTAGTATTTAAAGAGTATTAATTTTATTAAACTTTAATTAGAATTTTTATTTAAAATAGTGGCTCCAGTGAAAAAAAAAATTCTGGCTGCGTGATTGCTGATGCCATAAACGTATACCTTAAACCATATTTGGAATTGAGCTTGAAAGATAAATAAGTGGTGAAAAATATTGTTAGTGTCCTTATGAAATAAGTTTTTTTTTCATTTATATTAGGTTTTTAAAATTTTTATTTAAATCAGTATCTAAAAAAGTATTAATTTTATTAAATTTTAATATAGTATTTGTACTTAAATATCAACTCCAATAAAAAAAAAATAATAACTGTGGCTATGCCACCGCATGCTAAGTCGTGTTAAGTGCATAACTAAGTCGTCAAAAATAATTCTGGTTATGCCATCACAAGCTAAGTCGTCCTAACTAGTGAGATTAATGTGGGAATTAAAAAATCTTAAATCGTTTTAAAGTGAGAACTGCACATTTAAATTCATCAATTTCAAGTATTGAGCATGAGAGCGGTGGGATGATGGAGGAACAATGTGACCGAATTGAGCTTGAAAACATAAACTAAGTACCTGAGCTAATGCCTTTACACAATCCCTCGTGAGTTCAGCTTCAAGATTAGGATCCTCAGCCATCTGAAGCAACGCATCCACCACATCCTTCGGGACGAAGCTGTCTTTCTCCGCAGTCCTTCTAGCCTCGTGATCATCAATCACATAATCAAAAAACCTGTCAAGTTTCTTGTGTAAATCCTTCATTTTCTTGACATATCCCTGGAGATCCAGGGAACTGAGCCATGGTATCCAGTCCCCGATATTGAACGCCCCGTTGAGCAAAAACCACTCATCCAACATCGCTCGCAATTCACCAATCTTCACAATATCATTGCAAGCCCGATGTTCATCATCATTAAAGTATATATAGCCCAACACAATCCGATTTATAGTCGACAGGGTATAACGCATCAAATGGTCTCTCAGCCTGACGTGCTTCCCCGACTGGGAGTGCAAACGAGATATGAAGTTTCGACTCTCCTCCACACGAATACGCTCGAACGATTCGAGTTTTTTCGCACTGAACACCTCCGCCAGATAAATTTTACGGGCCTGCCGCCAGTGCGGGCCGTATGGTGCCCACGTCATGTCTGAGTAATTGTAACTGGTGTATTTACCGGCAGCAAGTGCGGGCCTGGAGGCAAAAACTGGATCATGGATCCTTAAGAACTGTTTGGCCATCTCAGGGGATGATGCTACAACTACAGGGAATTTGCCGAACTTTAGTACCATGATTTCACCATATTTTCGGGATAGATGGTGAAGGGATTGATGTGGGATTGAGCCGATCAGGTTCAGATTTCCAATCACGGGCCATGGTTTCGGGCCTGGTGGGAGATTGTTTTTATTCCAGAGCTGTTTGAGGACTATTTTTGAGAGAAAGGCGAATGTGACGACGTATAGTAAGACGAGTATAGCCTCCATTAGTAATGGCGAATGATATTGTAGAGGCAGAGGATTTGTTTTAAGGTGAAGTGTACTTATAGTTGAATTTGAATCGGTTCTCTTTTCTTATTTCAACTGTAGGACATAGGTGTACCGTGTACGAAATAATAGGTGAAGGAAAATGAATACAGAAAAATATTGCTGAACGTGATTTGTAGAAGATAATTTTTTGTAGTTCATGCTACACAATACCAGCAAAAGGATTGCTTGTTATCACAAATAACTTGAAACTGGCAGTAAGAATCTTACAGTAAGATTATCTGTTCATATTTTTCCCAGTCGTCGCCCGAGCAGTTAATAATAATGCAATCTCGATCGAGACATATATATATATATATATATATATATAGATAATATATCCGTCATATCTTGATATTACTTTTGTCCATTCAACACAAGTTTTGCATGTTGGACTTTATTTCATATTACAGATCTTTCTCATCAACGATATATTATAATAATTGTGATGGGTTAATCATATTTTTTGTCTTATAAGGTAGTTTATCTTTAAATTGACTACTTTTTCAACTGTTGATACCATGAACAAGATTTTATCAAATATTTAACGGAAAACATAAACGAGTCGCGCATGTAACCGTTAGTAGATGCATCAACACTATTTTGGGAATGAATTGAGGGATGGAGAAAATCATTTGATTTTAAAAAATGGAGATCCGTCTCTAATTCATCTCTATTTTTGAAAATCAGGAATGAAGGTTGCTCTTTTTCTTTTTCCATCTCTCTCTAAAGCAATCCATAAAGTTTACTCATACATTTGTTGGCATTTTCTCTATTTTAGTGGTCTCACATACTAATTATATTGTAAATAGTGTGCTATCCTATTATGAGAGCCCAATTGTGGCACCCCTCTCGCCAGGGTATACCTAAACGATTGGAGCCCACTGATGATCATACTAAATACTCGTCTTCCGACTAATATTTAGTACAGTCACCTCAAATACTCACAAACACCTCATTCTAAAATTAACGCGGAAGCGATACATAAAACCAAAATAATAATACAAGTATCAGTCCAAAAATAGGTACGAGGCCAAAACAACACGATTGTACCAACTACTATACATCTAAAAGATTACATAGCAAAAGTTATACACTACTTGAGTCCATTGCTCGTACCAGTCCTCACTCAAGCAAGTGACCTTATTCTGAGACAAAGAACAGAAGGAATAGGGGAGGTAAGTCCAATTGACTTAGTGAGGCCACATATACATATATACAAGAGAGGTACAATGATTAAACGAAATACTTAAATCTCATAAACATGATTTTCTTATTTGCAGCAGAAGCAGTTCTAATTATGAGCCAAGAAATTTAGTTGTAAGCATGAAATACGTATCTTATCATAAAACATATTCGGATCATACAATGGTGAGCTGTGTAAACATCTCCAACCTTGTAACTACCCAAAACGGATAAAACGTAATAGAAACCCTTATGCCTCCCTAGTCGAGAAGCCACCTCGACATCAGACAGACGGATGGTGTACCACGTGCCCGTGCCATACACCGATCCAATCCTACTACAGCCAATCTCCAACTGTACGTAGAATTGAATCCTACGGAATGGTATCGTACAAAGAGTTTCTATCGTCGGTCCGTTCCGCCCAATAGTCCCTTTTCGTACGTACCTGGGCCCGACTCTCCCAAGGGCGTCCCCAAGGGTGTCAACAAATCATATCGAAACAGATACAGCTCACATTTCAGAAACGTAATAATTTCGAATAAAGCTTAACTTATAATTCGGAAAAATATTTCATCAGAAATATAAAGAGTAAAATAAAATTCCAAAATAATAGCCTACAATGCAAATATAACTAATTGGTAAAATAAATAAATAACATAAATCAAATATGGTAGGTTATACGATGATATTTACGGCATATAGTTCAATGTCCCAGAAAGAAAGATGAAAGGCACTCACCGAACTTAGTTATAGTTCACTAGTAGCTCAAGATGCGTCAACAGTACCAATATGTTCTTCGCCTATAATAAGTGACACACTAAAATTAGCATCCTATAATTGTACCTACTAAAATACATTAGTCCCATAAGCTAGAATTAATATACTTAAGGGTTCGTATAAGCTAGAATTAATATACTTAAGGGTTCGTATTCAAATTTCAATTTCTATCGGTTCAAAGCACAAATAATAATCTCCCTAATTACAAATGTAAAGACGCTATGTTATATACTAAAATTTAGCTTATTCATATATATATATATATATATATATATGTATATACACACGCACACATATCTAAGTCACCAACACATATATATAGTATATGACTTAGCTTATTCATATATATATATGTATATATATGTATATACACACGCACACATATATATACGAATTGAATATAGATTATATATATATATATATATATATATATATATATGCACTTATGTACATGTGTGTGTGTTCGAACCACAAATCAAAAAAAGTCATACAACTATTATATATTAAATATTGAAATGATTCTTTAATTACCCTTGATTAAACTACTCTTATTATCACTAATCCCTTGATTAGATTACTCACAAGAACATAAACATATATGTAATCCGAAAACATGAATATATGCATATATAAACCAAAACCAAAACCAAAACATGTATATATATACACGAACCAAAATATATAATTATATCTATATATATATATATGTATATATATATATATGTAACATATATGTATATAGGCATATATGTGTGTGTTTATTTATACATATACATACGGACCATATATAGTAATACATATACATACGTCTATGAATATGAATAAACCACCAAATTCTTGAATCAAGCATGGAAATACACTAAACTATTGAAAAGGAAGACAAAGAATGAAGACGTACCTGTTGTTGCAAGAAAACAAGGAAGATGAGTTTGTGCTATATAAAAATATCTATATATATATGTGTATATTTTATTAGACCTTTAATACATTGAATATATATATAATAAAGTGAGACATACATATATCAACAAGTGGCGGTAGATAGAGTGGCAAGAATGATGGAAATGTGGAACCCCCTAGATCACATATTTCCCTCAAATTGCAATTTAGTCCCTTAAGTTTTCTATATTTATACTTTAGACCTCATAACTTCTAATAATAAATAAATTCTAACTAAACTAGAAGGGTAATTAATTAGAACCTATTATTCCATCAAATAGGATCCGTGCTAGGTTTCCTAATACCACTTTATTCCTAAATTAATAAATAAACTTTGGGGTGTCACAATCTCCCCCTCTTATAAGAATCTGGTCCCCAGATTCTCACCTGATTCTAAGAAGAGCTCCGGATGATGCTTGCGCATTGCTTCATCTAATTCCCACGTTGCCTCTTCCACTTGATGGTTTCGCCATAACACTTTTACGAGTGAAATCTTTCGATTCCTCAATTCTTGGAACTTTCGATCTAGAATGCGAACTGGTTTCTCCTCATAAGAAAGGTTAGCTTCGAGAGGCAAATCATCATGCGAGATAATGTGACTCTCATCGGGATAGTACTTCCGCAATTGTGAGACGTGAAACACATTGTGAATGCCCGTGAGGTTGGGTGGTAGGTCCAACCGGTATGCAACTTTGCCTATTCGTTCAATGATCTCAAAAGGTCCAACATATCTGGGACTCAACTTGCCTCCTTTTCCAATTCTTTTGAATCCTTTCCTTGGTGATGCCTTAAGGAATACTCGATCACCAACCTCAAATTCTAACTCTCTTCTCCTTTTATCAGCATAACTTTTCTGTCTATCTTGAGCTGCTTTCATTCTCTGTTTTATAATCTGCACTTTATCAATTGCTTCTTGAATGAGTTCCGGTCGTACTGCTCGATGAACTCCATCTTTTGTCCATCGCCAATCTTCCAAATCCCAATATAATGGCGATCGACATTTTCTCCCATACAGGGCTTCATAAGGGGCCATTTGGATAGATGCCTGATAACTGTTGTTATAAGCGAATTCAATCAGGGGTAACTGTTTATTCCAACTAAGATTGAAGTCTAGCACACACGATCTTAACATATCCTCTAGATATCCTATCAATCGTTCAGATTGTCCATCGGTTTGAGGATGTGCAGCTGTACTAAATCTTAGCTTTGTCCCCATATGCTCTTGTAGGCTTCGCCATAATCGAGATGTAAACTTAGGGTCCCTATCTGATACGATGCATGCTGGGATGCCATGAAGTTTAATGATTTCTCGATGATAAAGCTCAGCTAGAGTGTCTACTCTATCATTAACCTTAACAGGCAAGAAGTGTGCTGATTTAGTCAACCTATCCACAATTACCCAAATACTATCGTACCCACCTCTCACTTTTGGCAGACCAGTTAAAAAGTCCATAGTGACTTGGTCCCATTTCCAATCTGGGATAGGTAGTGGTTGTAATGTACCGCCCGGCTTTTGGTGTTCCCCTTTGACCCGCTGACAAGTTAGACACCTCTTCACAAAATCTGCAATATCTCTCTTCATGCCGTTCCACCAATAATATCTTTTAAGATCATGATACATCTTGGTTCCTCCGGGATGGACTACATATGGCGCCTTGTGAGCTTCTTCTAAAATTTCTTTCTTAAGTTTATCAGGCACACATATTCTCTCTTTGTATCGTAAAATTCCCATGTTGTCGAGGTGATATTTTGGGTTAGCATTCCCTTTCATCTTGGCTATTTGCTTTTGACTCCATTCATCATTCCTTTGAGCCTCATGAATTCTGAACACTAGCTCTGATTGGATGGCTAAATTTGCAAGTCGAGCACACGAGCTGATACAGATACTATCTCGTGGAGGTTTCGATGTCTCAATTCTACTTTTCAGTTGGGCTAACCCTGCTTGTCTACTAAGGGCATCAGCTACGACATTAGCTTTTCCAGGATGGTATTGAATCTTGCAATCATAGTCCCCTAGAAATTCCATCCATCTTCTTTGTCGCATGTTGAGTTCCTTCTGTGTGAATAGGTACTTTAGGCTTTTATGATCCGTGTAAACCTCAAAGGTTGTCCCATATAAATAATGCCTCCATTTAGCCAAAGCAAATATTATTGCTGCTAATTCAAGGTCATGAGTTGGATAGTTTTGTTCGTGGGGTCGAAGCTTTCGAGATGCATATGCTATAACCTTACCATTTTGCATTAACACACAACCCAAACCTTCTCGAGATGCATCAGTGTAGATGGTGAAGTTCTCTGTTCCTTCCGGTAGAGCTAATATTGGAGCCATAGTTAACCGTTTCTTCAACTCATGAAAGCTAGCTTCACACTTTTCAGTCCATTGATATGGGGAGCTTTTGCGGGTTAACTGTGTTAAAGGTTCTGCAATTTTTGAGAATCTCGCACAAACCGTCGATAGTAACCGGCTAAACCCAAAAAGCTTCTAACTTCAGTAGGAGTTTCTGGTTGCTTCCAACGACTGATAGCTTCAACTTTGGAGGGGGTCGACTTCTATTCCATTTTTGGAAATTATGTGACCCAAAAAGGTAACTCTTTCTAACCAAAACTCACATTTACTGAACTTTGCATATAATTTGTTTTCCTTCAGCGTTTGTAACACAATGCGCAAGTGCTCCACATGTTGTTCTGGTGTCTTTGAGTATACTAATATGTCGTCAATGAAAATAACCACAAATTGATCCAAGTATGGCCGAAAAACCCTATGCATCATATCCATAAAAGCTGCTGGTGCATTGGTCAAACCAAAAGGCATAACAACAAATTCAAAATGTCCATATCGAGTGTTGAATGCAGTCTTACAAATATCTTCTTCCTTGACCCGTAGCTGGTAATATCCCTGTCTCAAATCTAACTTAGAATACACTTGTGACCCTTGCAGTAGGTCAAACAATTCTTCTATGTGAGGCAATGGATATTTGTTCTTGATAGTCATCCGGTTCAACTCTCGATAATCAATACACATTCGGAGTGTCCCATCCTTCTTTTGACAAAGAGCACGGGCGCTCCCCAAGGTGAGGTACTTGGTCGTATATATCCAATCTTAATCAGCTCTTCGAGTTGATTCTTCAATTCTTTTAACTCAGCTGGGGCCATACGGTAAGGAGTTTTTGAGAAAGGTTCAGCTCCCGGTATAGTATCAATCACAAACTCTATATCCCGAGTGGGAGGCAATGAATTTAAACTTTCAGGAAACACCTCCAGGAACTCATTCACTACGGGCACCTCTTCAATTTCACTTGATCTTTCGGTTTATTCAATAAGTATGCAACAAATCCCATTGCTCCTTCCTTGATACACTTCTTAGCCTCAACCAATGAGATGAGCGGTATAGCCCCTGCTAAACTATATGAGGTTTCAGACTTGGACGAGTTTCCACTACCCAAAATGATCTCCTTAGTGTAGCAATTTAACTGTGCCTGATGTCGGTATAACCAATCCATTCCTAGGATTATGTCGTAACCTTGAATGGGTAATTCTATTAGGTCGGCAAGATAATCTTTTTCATTAATTCTCACCGGGCAATCCCTTAAAATTTGATCAGTGATATAGCTAGAGCCTATTGGGGTAGAAATCTCAAAATTATATGGCAATTGCTCCACCACCACTTTTGATCGAGCTATGATGCGATCAGATATAAAGGAATGTGTGGCGCCAGGATCATACAGAACTTTTACAGGAGTATTAAAAATATAGATTGTACCTTCGACCACTGCGGTTGGATCAGGTCCTTCTTCTCCTTCCAAAGCGTATGCTCTCGCCATTACCTTAGGCTTTCCAACAAGTGGGGCTGGAGTCTTTCCTTTGTGGACTCCTATGTTCTGTATAGGGTTCCGTGCTTTGGGACAGTCTTTAAGCATATGTTGATCACTTCCACAAGCCATACACTTCCCATTCTTTCTCCAACAATTGGCCTCCGTGTGGTTAGGGTGACCACAATACGAACATCCGCTCCCTTTAGTACTTTTGTCTCCTTCAAAGCGAGGACGCTTGTTATTCGTTGGTCAAATTTCTTGAGTTGTCCTCCCGAGCTGATTGCCTTGTTCCTCATAGCTTTGTTTGTGATTTGCCTAATATCCCGTATTTCTGCCTCTACAAGCCAATGACTTGCCTACGGCCCTCGTGTAGTCATCAATATCCGCTGTCATTAGAGCCCAACGAATTTCAGCTTCAGTCCTTGGATAAACCGTTTGTCTTGCGTCTTTCGTCTTTCATTATATGAGGTGCATACGGTAGTAATTGAGCAAAATTTTGCCTCATACTCCGCAACATTGTTGTTCCCCTGAATTAAGTCCATAAATTCTTTTTCTTCTAGCATCACTTACTACTTGAGGCACAAACTTATCTGTAAATTCTTTCGTAAAGTTCTCCCAAGTGGGCGGTGGTGTGATTTGCAGTCCAACGCTGCTCAACAAGCTTCCACCAACTACTAGCAGCTCCTTCCATAAGAAAGACTGCAAATTCCACCTGTTCCTCATCACTACAATGCAGGATTTTAAAAATTTTAAGTATCGCCTGGATCCAAGCATCTGCTTTCTGGTCATCAGGTTCACCGAAGAACCTGGGCGGATTGAAACGTAAAAAAACGATCCAACATTCTATCCTTATCCTTTCCTTCCAATGCTTCATTGTGATTCGGTTGTTGGCGATCTTGTACAAATTTGTCTCAAGGACGTCAACTAATTGACTCATAACTTCGTTGTTGTTTTGTGGGTTTAATGGGGGGTTCTTTCAGGTTCTACCATAGCCAGGTTGGCCTTTGACGAGAACTTCCTCCTTGCTGCCTTCCCACCGAACCCTCTTGTTCTTCCTCCAAATGAGAAAGAGAGCGTGTACGATGAGGTTCTTTGCGTGGTTTCATCTATCACCAATCAAATCAATTGATTAGTAAAACAGAAAAACCTCACATATCGTTTATATGTCTAATACCGTCACAATCGTCCTAGGTTAACTAGCTAATCAAAGTACTATATTTCTGCAAACATGGTTTGTTCTTAAAACCATGCTCTGATACCACCTCTGTGGCACCCCTCTCGCCAGGGTATACCTAAACGATTGGAGCCCACTGATGATCATACTAAATACTCGTCTTCCGACTAATATTTAGGTACAGTCACCTCAAATACTCACAAACACCTCATTCTAAAATTAACGCGGAAGCGATACATAAAACCAAAATAATAATACAAGTATCAGTCCAAAAATAGGTACGAGGCCAAAACACACTATTGTACAACTACTATACATCTAAAGATTACATAGCAAAAGTTATACACTACTTGAGTCCATTGCTCGTACCAGTCCTCACTCAAGCAAGTGCCTTATTCTGAGACAAAGAACAGAAGGAATAGGGGAGGTAAGTCCAATTGACTTAGTGAGGCCACATATACATAGATACAAGAGAGGTACAATGATTAAACGAAATACTTAAATCTCATAAACATGATTTTCTTATTTGCAGCAGAAGCAGTTCTAATTATGAGCCAAGAAATTTAGTTGTAAGCATGAAATACGTATCTTATCATAAAACATATTCGGATCATACAATGGTGAGCTGTGTAACATCTCCAACGCTTGTAAACTACCCAAAACGCGATAAAAACGTATAGAAACCCTTAATGCCTCCCTAGTCGAGAAGCCACCTCGACATCAGACAAACGGATGGTGTACCACGTGCCCGTGCCATACACCGATCCAATCCTACTAACAAGCCAATCTCCACTGTACCTAGAATTGAATCCTAACGGAATGGTATCGTACAAAGAGTTTCTATCGTCGTCCGTTCCGCCCAATAGTCCCTTTTCGTACGTACCATGGGCCCCGCTCTCCCAAGGGCGTCCCCAAGGGTGTCAACAAATCATATCGAAAACAGATACAGCTCACATTTTCAAAACGTAATAATTTCGAATAAAGCTTAACTTATAATTCGGAAAAATATTTCATCAGAAATATAAAGAGTAAAATAAATTCCAAAATAATAGCCTACAATGCAAATATAACTAATTGGTAAAATAAATAAAATAACATAAATCAAATATGGTAGGTTATACGATGATATTACGGCATATAGTTCAATGTCCCAGAAAGAAAGATGAAAGGCACTCACCGAACTTAGTTATAGTTCACTAGTAGCTCAAGATGCTCAACAGTACCAATAGGTTCTTCGCCTCTAATAAGTGACACCCTAAAATTAGCATCCTATAATTGTACCTACTAAAATACATTAGTCCCATAAGCTAGAATTAATATACTTAAGGGTTCGTATAAGCTAGAATTAAATATACTTAAGGGTTCGTATTCAAATTTCAATTTCTATCGGTTCAAAGCACAAATAATAATCTCCCTAATTACAATGTAAAGACGCTATGTTATATACTAAAATTTAGCTTATTCATATATATATATATAGATATATATGTATATACACACGCACACATATCTAAGTCACCAACACATATATATAGTATATGACTTAGCGTATTCATATATATATATGTATATATATGTTAGATACACACAGCACACAATATATATACGAATTGAATATAGATTATATATATATATATATATATATATATATAATGCACTTATTGTACATGTGTGTGTGTTTCGAACCACAATCAAAAAAAGTCATACAACTATTATATATTAAATATTGAAATGATTCTTTAATTACCCTTGATTAACTACTCTTATTATCACTAATCCCTGATTAGATTACTCACAAGAACATAACATATATGTAATCCGAAAACATGAATATATGCATATATAAACCAAAAACCCAAAACCACAAACATGTATATATATACACGAACCAAAAAATATATAATAGTATCTATATATAGATAGGTATATATATATATATGTACCTATATGTATATAGGCATATAGGTGTGTGTTTATTTATACATATACATACGGACCATATATAGTAATACATATACATACGTCTATGAATATGAATAAACCACCAAATTCTTGAATCAAGCATGGAAATACACTAAACTATTGAAAAGGAAGACAAAGAATGAAGACGTACCTTTGTTGCAAGAAAACAAGGAAATGAGTTTGTGCTATATAAAAAATATCTATATATATATGTGTATTTTATTAGACCTTTAATACTTGATATATATATAATAAAGTGAGACATACATATATCAACAGTTGGCGTAGATAGAGTGGCAAGAATGATGGAAATGTGGAACCCCTAGATCAGCATATTGTCCCTCAAATTGCAATTTAAGTCCCTTAAGTTTTCTATATTTTACTTAGACCTCATAACTTCTAATAATAAATAAATTCTAACATAAAAGCATAGAAGTCGTAATTAATTAGAACCTATTATTCCATCAAATAGGATCCGTGCTAGGTTTCCCTAATACCACTTGATTCCAATTAATAAATAAACTTTGGGGGGGTCACACCAATTATGTGATCCATTAAAAAATTAAGTTTAATGTGCTCGTAAAATATCAGACTGAGTATGGGACCTTTTATATGTATAGAGTGCCCAGTCACACTTTAATTATGTTGATGGGTCCTAATTAAAGTGTATGATCATAAGACATATTAGAGTGTGGTCCCTAAACGAGATTATTGTGACATTTTTTTCTTTCATATACCCATCTCAGAGAGAACAAAAAAGTGAGAGCAATTTTCTTGACTTAGAAGATCACTATCCTAGACTCTACTTTTCTTTTGCATATCTAATGGATCGACGTTAGTGATTCTATTAAAATTTATATTTGATTATTTACCAGTGGTTCTGTGCATGATTGATTCATAGAAATCATTTTTCATATTTTGTATTATGTTTAGATCCCATATTTATTAAAATTTTCAGCAAAGTGGCCAGTATCAGAGCATACTAGATAAAATAATCGAATATGTTTATATTTTTGATCTATTTGGTTAGGATTTGATGTTTTTGGAGCATGTTTTAGTTAATCTGCAATATATATATATAGTATATAATATATATTTATGTTTGATATATATTGTGAAGGTATGTTCATGTTCTAAAATCTTGTTTGAATTAATATCTTTATTTTGATCTTGGGTACTAATGTTTTGAATTGGAATATTCAAAGAAATTTATCCATAAAGTTATTCGGATGATTTCTTGTTGGGCAAAGCATTTTGTATTGCAGCAAAAGGAAAAAAAAGGAGCTGGCAGTTGTAACCCTAAAACACTATTATTGTACCCCATAGGAGTCAACGCGGGCATGCGAATTAGGCATACGCTTTCTGAACTACTAGGCTATTGCTCCAGTTATCTTAACATATTTCTGTGCATTAGCATTATTATATAATAATGTTGTGCTCGGGATCGAATCTGATCAAGGCCACCAAAATAAAAAATAAAAAAAATAATAATAAGCAATAATAATAATAATGAGGAAAGGGTTTTCTGTGTCTAAGCCTGATTCAAACTCGGGTCTATATGCTATGGCATTCCGATATCTTTGCCATTAACCTGCTTACTATTTTGGAGCATGTGGCCATTGTTTCTGTAAATTAACACACTATCTGGCAAAGGCGCTTGGGGAGCAACAACATAATAGTAATCTTAGGTATAGATCTGGGCGCAAAAGCAAAATACTGGCTATGGGAAATTGAACCGCATCAGAAATTGGTATATTTCTTCTTCTTCGCTCGGTTGTTATGCTATGTTGAATAAATATTCTCTATGTCTGCGTATTTATCTTTTAAGTCCTTTTGTGCGATACTTTTGAGACTTGTTTATGTTGTATCTATTTTTTGAAATTGTATAGGTTGAACCAATATGTTCCCAAAGTAACCTCTATTTGGGTAAACTTTATCTTTTCGAAAATAAACATTTTTCATTTATGCAAAATAAGTGGTACAATGAATTTATTTTTGCCAGATGGTTAATTTCATGAATACTTTATTTTTCATGTTCCCTTATCTATACGAAATAATCGGCCCACAGGAAGATTATTTTGGCCGGATGATTGGTTCTGAATATATGATTTGTTTTTGTTACTTTGTCTATGCGAGATATTTGGCCAAAGGAAGATTATTTTGGTCAGACAAGGATAAATATTAAATTATTTTGGTTAACATACTGGAAATTTTTTTTGATCCAAAGAAGGCATATTTGTTAGGCCGTTTTTCAATTATAAAATATTTATGAACTATGAGATATCATTTACAAATTGTTATTTTAGCCCAAAGACTAAAGACAATGTTGCATGAGGTATCTTGAGGCTATCAATATTTATGACTATGGATAAAAGTATCATTTATAAGTTTTATTCTGTCCAAACTAAATAACAATGTTTTGTGCTAGGTATCTTCAGATGGGCTTACTTGCATGTGATATGTTTGATATTTCATTATTTTGCACATATTCATGCTTTTATACGTTAATTATTTTTGAGCATATTTAATTTTCTTTTATTGT
>CM047874.1:7349645-7372133 GCA_026212405.1 Petrea volubilis | reverse complement strand
TCAACAAATTCGGGACGGGATCGGGTAGCTAAATTTGCTACCCAAAATTTCGGGTACCCAGCCCGAAATTCCCAAACCCCGAAATCCCGTCCCAATGCCCACCACTAGGGTAAAGGTTCGAACACAATAAATAGCTGAGAGTGTAATTAATTAATGGTTACCTTTGGCCATAAATATTAGAGTTATTTATAGTCGGGAAATTTTAGGGGTTAGACACCCGAGCTGACATGTAGATTTTGCCTATGGGGTCGAAAGCTTAGCCTTCTTCGACACCGGACTCGGTGCGTGTGCACTGGGTGTATAACTGTGTGACGTGTGTTTGAAAATCTGCCATTTTCAGCTTTTCACAATACAACTGCCATATTCTTTTGTTTTTGAATAAAAATAACAAGTTTGCTCCTCCCTTGGCTTTTATTAGGTAATAGAATAAACGTACCAACCAAAATTAAAAGTACCAACCATATTTATGTACCAGCCAAATGTACCAACCACTTAATAAAAGACTAATAGCCAAGTTGGAGCTTCGGACACAAAAAAGAAAAACTATAACTGCTGGTTTTTATCTACTGTAAAACACTAATATTGTGTGCACGAGAAAATTTTTACTGTCGGGAAAAACAGATATGTTAAAATAGTGTATATTTTGATATTGTAAATTTGGCTTTCATATCTTGCTTGTAAATTTTTTTGATAGTTTCTATCTTTGTAGGTATGGAGAAAAATCATAATAAAGTTCAAAATATTAGTAATGATTCTGTGGAATATGTAGTTGAACAATCATCAACACATGAAAATGCCCGGGTGAATGTTGGTTCCATATTAGTGGACTTTGAACATATACTGGGAGTTGGTAAAAGAATAAAAAGTATAGAGGATGTATACTTACCATATTGTGAATATGGGCATTATAAGGGATTTAGTGTAAGAAAGGGAAAACAAGCATATTTTCATGAAAATAGTGGGGAACTTTATATGAAGGAATTTTTGTGCTCTTGTAGTGGAACAAAAGATGAAAGATGCAGTGCTAATGATAGGCAACCAAGCTATCAAAAATTGGATATAAGAACTCGTTGTATGGCAAGACTCCGAATAGGGCACAAAAAAATATGGAGTGGAAAGTGCTTGTTTTTTACATTGAACATAATTATAAATTGACCTTAGTTGATATATGTTAAGACCAGCATGCAATCTTTCACTTGCTAAAGGGAATACACTAAAAGCATTAGTGGATTCTGGATTCTCAATAGCTAATGCCTTTACTTATATGCAACAAGAATCTCACGGGAGGGAAAATGTCGGGTTTCTTCAAAAGGATGCCTATGAATATTGCTCAGCTAGCTAAGAATCATAGAAAGGTAGAAGATGGTGATGCTACAGAGTTAATTCAATATTTAAAAAAAAAAAGTCGAGTGAAGATAGTTTATTTTAGTGGGATTTTCAAGTTGATGACAATAATAGAATGTGTAACGTCTTTTATCGAGATGGGCGTTGTAGAATTGATTATGAAACTTTTGGTGATGTGCTTTCATTTCATACTTATCAAACAAAACAAGTATAATTTGATACGTGCACCTTTCATTGGAATAAATCATCATATGCACAATGTAATGTTTGGGTCAGCTTTTGTGTCGGGCGAAACCGAAGCTTCTTTTCAATGGTTGTTTACTACATTTCTTGAATCTATGGGGGGTAGATAACCAGAAACAATTTTCATGAATCAATGCCAAGTAATGATGAATGCTATTGATATTGTTTTCCCAAATTCTCATCATCGATTATGTCAATGGCATATTAATCAAAGTTTGTGAGTTTGAAGAGGAGTTTGAAGTTGTATGACACAAAATGATTGTTGATTACTGTTTGCGATTAAATTTCCTAAATTTAATTCCAATATTAAATAGTTAATTTTAATTAATATTTTAATATTTATTTTACCGAAGAATAAGAGCTCGCCAAGTGTCAATATGAGGTGTTCCGACCAATTAAATCAAGTCTTGCAGCCCGAAAGTCCAAAACCAATCAAATGGTGACAAGTGGCGCATTTGGTCACATGGACCAACCAAATAATAACATGTAAATGATATTTTTTCTCTCTCAAAAATAATTTATATTAAAGAGATAAATATGGAAGAAGTTGATAGCAATCTGAAGACCCTGTATAAACACCTATAAATAGGGGTTATTTGGAGTTCAAAGGGACATCTAGGAGTTTTCAAGAGCAAGAGAAGCCAAGAAGATCCCCAAGTTCTCTTAAGGCAAGCTCAAGAAGATTCGTGAAGATCAAAGGTGAAATTCCCAGCGTTTTTCGCCAAAGTCATCAAATTAAGGTGTTCAATCTGCGATCAAGGTGTTAGCCCCACGTTTTGGCATTTCTCCCAACTCAAATCCACAGTGATTAAGACGACGTTCAAGACGTTCTTCGCGGAAATCATCCAAATAAGGCGATTGATCTGTAGTGAAGGTGTTAAACCAATAAATCAACGTTTTTCTTCAAGTCAAAAATCAAGTCAAATCCACGGTGTTCACATCGTTGTTCACGATGTTCGTCAAAGTTTTCAGTGTTTGATTCATGATCAAGCTACTCAGCCCACGAATTGCGTTATTGGAAGATCAAATCAAATTCAGAGAAAAGAATCAGGGGATTAATCTTTTAGGGATTATTTTCCACTAAATCATATTCCTTTCAAATATTTGTCACATATATTCCTCGACTTGTAATTTGTATTTACAAAATACGAAATTTTGTATGAACAATTACAATCTCAAGGTTCATTCATGGTTGAATAGCATGTACAAATTAAGACATAGATGGTCTACTGCATTTAGCAAACACAAGTTCAGTGCTGGGCTAAAAGCTACTTCAAGAAGTGAAGGTACAACCTCTACTTTGAAAGATGGGGAAGAAGGACACAAACATTGCTTGAATGTTCAAAGATTTGATAGAGTTCAAAATAAATGACGTCAGGATAAAAAAGATGATGACTTTAAATGTCGCCATGGGATGCCCACTCTAGCTTGTTGTCAAGAGTAATTGTTTGTTAAAGCATGCTGCAAAGGTTTATACACACAGAATATATAAAATGTTTGAAGCACAATTGATCAACTCTTTAGGTATTGATTTTGGTATGCAAACTTCTAATATTGGTGCTTTATTTGAATTCAAAGTGCGATCTCAAGACTCAAATATGATTCGCAAAGTTGAGTTTGATATGGAGTCTAATGAAATAAAATGTAGCTGTAAACATTTTGAGTCTATTGGTATATTATGCAAGCATGCCCTATTAATTTTGAAACAAATGAACGTGCATAGTATACCGATGCAATACATAAAAAAAGGATGGACAACAAGTGCAAGTGAGAGGGTGCATTGTGGAGAAGAAAATATATGGAGAAGTGATCATGAAAATGGAGACTGTATATGTCAATCACATAATGAGGAGTTGTCATGATCTTTCCATACGAAGTAAATCCCATGTGGAAGCTAGAGATCTAGTAAGAAATAGAATCAAGTGTGTTGCTTTAGATTTGGATGAATTACTTGGGAATTTGACTGTGAAAGAAACGGATTTGGGAGATGACAATGTGGAACATTTGGGTGTTGATGATGGCAATAGCATAGATGAAGAGCTTGTTCATAATCCCCTTTATGTGAAGTCAAGAGGAGTTAATAATGTCTGGTTGCAAAATCATTGGGATTCAAAAGGCAAACGAAAAAAAGAAATGTTGAGCCCAAAAGTAAGTTTTTAAATAATTAATCACTTTCTTTTATTATGTTTTATTATTTATATTTGTTTCATTAATTTCATTGAAAATTTTTAGAGAGAGCTGGTAAAAAGTACAAAAAAGTAAGTGCAAAGCTCTCAAGCAGTTATAGATACACTATCTTTGCAAGTTGAAGCTACCCTCGGATCCTCACAACAAGTTAATCGTGCATATCCCTTACAATATGCTAACCTCTTTTGATTTCATGTAATACATTATAATACAACAAGTAGTCCAACTCAAATTCCAAATTTGATTTGTGATATTCTTATGGACTATGCAACGATAATCCATGCACCCATGGATTGAATCCATGCTAACATGTTGGATTTAGTAGTAGGGGGGGAGGTGTTATTGAGGAATTTTGAAATTATAGGATGAATCCACCTAATCAAATATGGTATTTTAACTATAATTATCCAATCCATCAACCAACTCAACACTAAATACACATTTATCCAATCCATCCAATCAAAAGAGGCCTTAGGTCATCCTATGCAAAATATGTTTGCTTTTGGTGCATATCAACCACATTGGTCATATATTATGCCGCCTCCATGTATGATTAGTCCAATGCATATAGTAAGTTATCCTTTATTTTAATTATTTTTTACTTCATTTGAAAAGAGTTTACATTTATTATTATCATATTATATTTAAAATTATGCTATTGATATCTAGGGACTTGGACCGAATCAAAGATTTGATCATATTGCTCCAAATTTTATTCAATATTTGGACCCTAAGTTTTCACAGGTATTTGTGTGTGACTTATTATCTTATCATATATTTTTTAATTTTTAAAATTATTGTTGATAAATAATTTTTTTAATATGTATAGGAACCATTTCATCCTGGAGAGATGCCACGAAGTTGAAAAGGCAACCGCACGTGCTATATGTGGACAAGTTACAGAAGAAAAGAAAATTTGATTAGGACTAATTAATTATTGTAATTAATGTAGAACAATTTATTTTTCTTTTTTTTGAAGTCAAACATGAGAAATGGATATTTTTATTTTAGTGTTCTTAGTTGAATAGAACTTGCATAGAGTGCTTCCAAATAATATATATGTTAAAATACAAATATTGTAGTTAAAATAATACTAACAAATTAAAGGAAGAAAATCGAAAAGTTAAAAACCCAGGGAGCAAACTTGTTATTTTTATTCAAACACAAAAGAATATGGCACTTGCATTGTGAAAAATTGGAAATGGCAGATTTTCGGACACGTGTCACTCGGTTATACACCTGATGCACACGCACCGGGTTTGGTGTAGAAGAAGCCCTAAGCTTATTAGGCCATGAGGTACTGACATGGAGAGGCCTATAAGCCTAGAGATTTGATTTGACTTCATTAGGTGAGTTGAATTAGTGAGGCATTGGGGTTCGTTGAGAGCCCCGCGTCGTAACCTGGTTGGGCATTTAATGCCAGCATGGGCTGACAAGTACCTAACGTGTGTCCGTTCGAAACTGACCAAGAATGGACTCGACATATACCGACTGAGAGTCGACCACCATACTCAACCTATACATTGCAGTGTTCATGATTGGAGATGCATTGACATGTGGCGGCCAAGGATTTGCCACGTCGTCGTCGTAATCATCATCATCATCATCATCATCATTATTATTATTATTATTATTATTAGTAGTAGTAGTAGTACTAGTAGTAGTTTATATGCACTGATAATCAAAATACATTTTTTACCAATTTGTGCTTGTTATACTCCTCTCTATGTATATTCAAATTACTTTTAAAAATACATTATTCAATATCATTGGAAATCATCATTGCAGAGATCTATGGATAGTATGAATAGTTTATTTCATAATGACGTCTATATTTTACAATATTTTTATTTAAAATACAAATGTTCATATTCTATATATATATTTAAAATAATTCGTGATAAATGTTATTTATTTTTTGAAATATGTTAAAATTTTAAATTTAAAAGTAATTTTTTATCAACTATTAACATATGTTCGGATTTCTCAATTATAAATACTATTTATTTTGGTATTAATTTAGTATTTTAATTTTTGTACCATGCTTTTCACTTTGTTATCCTTATTAATGCACATATTCTCAAATTAAAAATAAAAAATTATAATTAATGAGTATCACAGTATTTATAATTAAAAAATAAAAAATAATGGTATCACGGTATTACAAAATAAAAAAAATTATAATGATACCATGGCAATGATTGAAATAAAAAAAACAGGAAAACCTACATCTACACCCCTGATAAGTTAGTGTAATTATAGTTCGTACCCCTATGTTTGGGAATATTACTACAACTTACCTTACTAATTTCAATATTACAAAAGTAGTCCATTCCAGCAGGGCTTCGACTATTTTATGCTAACGCCAGTCAAACTATTTTTGAATTTTCCAAAGTACCCCTGCGTAGGGTTTTAGCCAAATTTTGTTTCAGGGATGCCCTTTGCAATTATCAATACCTACTAGGGGTGTGTCAGCAATTATCAATTTTTGATAGGGGTGTGTTTGTAATTGTTTTGAATTTTTTAAACATCCTAAATTTATGATATTTTTTCATTTTTTTAAATTAATTTTAAAGTGGGGGCAGGTCGGTTCGTTCACACAAAGTTTGTCGGAACTCTACCAAATTGGATCTATTTTGTAATATTGAAATTTAGTAGGGCAAGTGGTTGTAATATTACCAAACATAGGGGTATGAACTGTAATTTCAAACTTGACAGGGTAGTAAATGTAAATTTTCCCAAAAAATAATTTTTTAAACCTATTATATATTTATTTAATTATTCTTATTTTAACATATTAATTAATTTTAACTTATTTTTTGGAATTAGAAGATGATTTTGATTCTCTAAATTTTTTATGCGAGCTCCATTCCCATTATTTCATTAAGAGATTAACTAAAAAAACAATACATTTTTCATTAGACAGATAAATTTGTTATAACGATACATGTAATAGTTTAACATTCTTCTTTCAATTTTAAGAAAATCTCAAAATTCTTTTGTTTGTGTTGTGTTTTTAGCCTTTCATTTAATTATTTAATCAACTTTTTAAGTTTTTGATAATTCGTAAAAAAATACATTGTGATATTCTACCTATTTCTTTCATTTAATTAATTAATTCTTTTTTGATTTATTTACATTCTCTAGAGTTTGAACCTCAAACCTTTGGATTAGAAGACAATTGTTTTACCATTAGGCTATTTAACAATTTTATAATTTTATTTATTTATTTTTTAAAATAATCCGGGAGAAAAATTCCCCTGGATTATTTTTTGATTTATTATTTATTGTTTTTTTTTAAAAAACATTTTACATTCCCTAGAATTTGAACCTTGAACTTTTGGATTAGAAGACAACTGCTTTACCATTAGGCTATTTAACAACTTTGTAATAGAATTCCTTTTTTTTTATTTAATAATCTGGGGGAATTTTCCCTCAGTATTCTGCCGGAGTTCAGTCGGAATAGTCTAGTAGAATTCAAGGAAAAAATTCCCACAATTTTTTTTAAAAAAGTAAAATTAATTTTATATTTGCTGGGGTTTGAACTTAGGATATCTTCCTTGAAAGTATAATACTTTGCCAATAAACTTATTCCAAATTTATTCATTTATAGATTTTTTGTTCTTTATAATTATTATATTATTAATTTTAAAAGAAAATTTCCTCGGAATTTTTTTTTTAAATCTGAAATTCTACCGAATTTGTTTGGCGGAAAAAATTGTACTAGAATTATCCGGTGGAATATTTCTACCTGATTTCGGTCGGATTTTTTTCCAGGGGAATTCCAGTGAAAATTTGTCTGCCGGGTATTTCCGCATGAAAATGAGTTTTTTCCTGTAGTGAATAAAATGTCTTGATAACTTGTATAGCAGGTAATCCGTCAACTTTACCTGTACAATAGATTGCCTGTCATATAAAAACTAATGGCTTAAACTAAATATAGCATATGTAACGGCTAAAATTAAAGGTAATTAATGTTAGTTACCTACGAACAATGACTAACGATAAAATTGTAAACTACCAACTTTCTCGATTTCACTCCAAAAGCTCAGTCATTAACTTTAACATTATTTTGGAAAACATTACTCCATAAATTTCTTATGTTAATCTTCTTTTATTTAATTATGAATCTATTTTATTTACCTATAAATACGTTATCATTTTTACAAAATTCATTTATAAAAACTATAGTTGTTTTTATTTAGTTCATGTAATTCGAAAAATTAAAATTATCTCATTTATAATTTACGTATCTTAAATTTTTAATAAAATAATTTTCATAGTTTAGATATCTTAAAATTAAAAAAAAATTCAGCAAATTTAGTTTATTAAAATTATCTTTGATACAAATTAATTTAAAAACTTTAACATTAATGTTTTTATTAAAAAATAAAATAAATTAAGTTTACTAATCTAAAAATTTAAAGGTAATTTATTCAAAAAATTTAACTTTAAAGCCCTTTCGGTATGAAAAATTGATGGAATACTTTTTCAGATTGAAGATTACTTTAATGGATTTTTTGGATACAAAAATCAATTTAAAGATTTTTTCAGTATTTTTCCCTTTAGCTTTTTACATGCACCTTGGTAAAGGCTAATATATACTATTTATGTTTATTTATTGAACTTTTTTATTTTTTTCAAAGTAGTTGCATTAAATAATTTGTTGTGTCTTCTATATTTATTAATCCTTTGCATGCCCATTAGTAAAGCTAATCCGTACATATTTTTATAAAATTTATTAAGATGGTGTTTCTTTTTAAGTAATTCTATTGTTATTATTATTGTTGTTGTTATTGTTATCATCATCATCATCATCATCAACATATATATATATATATATAGAGCACCATATTTCTAATGCGTTCCCTTTCAGGGAAAAAAAATGAAAATTAAAATATGCTCATTACATATATATGTAAACTTTATTTCGATTTTCTATTACGTGCACATGACAGTGTATTCAATTTTCTCTATAATTCATCTTAAATTGTCAATAAATTTAATTTCAATTCATTTTTCACTTGTCTTTTCTTTTTTATTGTCTCACTTTACAATCTTTTTTTAATTATAGCTCTTTGTTGTACCTTTTCTTCTTTGATCAACTTTTGTTGGAATTCATATATGTGTTGTAACTTTTATTTATTTGCAGCTTTTTTCCTGATTAAAAATTTATATAAGTTAGATTAATTTCTTTATATATAGATTGCACAAAACATTTATATATGCTCATCGCAAGACCCAACATGCACAAGTTTTTATCTCCTTTTCAATTAACCTTCATCAGATTTGGGAATAATGTGGAATTAGTGGTTTAAAAATCAAAATTCAAATAAACATGGGTCCTTAATTAATGAAGAAAGTGAAATGATCAGTTCTCCATTAATATCATAATTTCTAACATTGTATAATGCCACATTGTTGAAAATGCATTCTTCAACACACTACATTATTTCAAGAAAACTTACTATCAACAGCATGGATTTAACCTAAATAAAGACAACATTAGTTTTTGTTATTTTATTCTTTCTTCAGTTTTGAGTGCTACAAACAATCTCACTGGTGCATTTGCTCTTGTTGCTCCCAACATCCACGCATTTAACATTTGTGGGCATCTGGCTTGCCGCGTATCGCCCCAAAACTTTGAAGAAACAGTCGCGTTTCCCATCCAAAGTGCAGGCACCGTCCCTCGGAATATCGGGAGCTTGACAATATTTGAGTGGTTGCCCTAACAACAAATTGACACACACACACACACCAAAAAAGGAAATAAATACATAAATAAATAAACAAATAAATAAACAAACGTATTTTTATTAGTTAATGAGATGTGAAGCGTTGATGAAATTGAAGGATAAAAAAAATTGTGGTTCGACAATATTACCTAGTGATGGAGCCAAGAGAGCAAGAATAACTGATAAGCACAACATGGAGATAAGAGTGAAACTTTTCATCTTTTCTGTTTATTTTATTTTTTTATTTTTTATTTCGGAAATAATAGTTTTAGTAGATAATAATATAAGAAATATGCTCATCGTGGAACTTGAGAACAATCATTTATAGGTGTTGAAATTAACCATTTATGGTAAAGTTCAATTGAGATAGGCCTTCATGAGGTAGGTTTGTCAAACGCTGGCAATGAATTTAATGACAAATGCCAATTGAAATAAAAAGTTGGAGCCAAATTCTGGTGTACTTTTAAATGTTACTGAAAAAGTAGGATAATAGTTATGACTTACCAGATAAAATTAATGTGGATTGGCATATCTATGTTGTCTCGAACAGTTTAGGAACATGTCCTTTTCAAATATAACGGAATTGCATAAGCAATTGATTATTGTTGGAAAAACAATATACTAGAATATCACAAAGTCGATATTTATGTGGGTTGATTTATTTGATAATATAATTATAATATAATAACAGTTTAATAACGAAAATACGATAGCCAAAAGCAATCAGACAATGCCGAATACAAATAAATAAACAAGTTCAGTAAACTTATCAGTATTTATTTGATATTGTCAATGATTGAATCACCAAATTGAGTCGGTTTGCCTTAAAAAAATATTCATCCCACTGACCGGTGGGATGGGCCTGCGATACTCCTAGGATAAGACAATCCAAAGATTCGTTCCAAGCTGCACTGCTACTTCAAACCTCACTTCGAAAACTAATCAATTCAAAATATCGTATGCGAGCAGATGCACACACCAAACGATGTTTCTTATATTTAACATATATCTATATTATATTTTAAATATAAATTAGCTAAATAAATTTCATTAATTTTATCTATTTTTATAATTTATTAGTTTTAATAATTTTTGATTTATTAACCAATTTTTATTTTTTATTTCAAATATTTAGGTAAAATATTTATTTCAATAATTTCAAATACTAATTTTATTTTTCTATTGAGTAAAATGAATAATAATCCTAAATCAATTTAAATACACAAATCAAATATTTGAATTTATTTTGTTGAATCAGTTATTTAAATTAATTTTTGACAAGTTATATCAAATGATTTTTGATCACTAGTTAAATCAAACTCGCTTTATTTTTTTGGTTCATAAATGTATTTAAGTATAGCTCTATCTTTATATTGTGGGATAACTTTCATAATTTAATGAAATCATTTATGTTGACAAGTGTTTCATTTTTATATTTCTACTTTATTGCATGAATATACATCAATTGTAAATATTCTAAATAAAGAGTATAATTAACTTTCTTTTTTTGTTATTGAAAAGTATTTAGTGATTGAACAAGTAATTTATTAATTATAAAAAATATTTAATAAATTAATAGCAAAAACAAAAATTTATTTAGATAATTTATATTTAGAATTTTGCATAATTTATATTAGTTAAGTATAACAAAAACTAATTCTTCAACAAAAAATTAAAGTGATGTAGTGGTTTGATACTTTAATTTCAATTAAGAGGTTAAGAGTTCGAACCATATCAGATTCGAGAAAATAAAAAAAATTTATTCTGTTGCTAACAACTAGCCACGGCCAGACCGTGGCTAAACCACTCTGGCCTTATTAGCCTAGTTATTTTACACTGAAATATTGTAAATTATCAATAACAAATATACGTTGTTGAATTATTAATAAACTATAATATAAGTTATGACAATTGATCAATTATAAACTTTCAAAATCAGATAATTAACTCTTATATATAAACAATTGACAATAAATGTTGAAATTGACTGATTAGGAGTATACTTATATATGTAGTATAATCCAACATATTGTGATATTATAATAAAATGATAAATTAAATCTAAAGAAATAATTATGAAAGTTAAATTGTATATTAACTCAATAGAACATTATAATATCGTCAAATAATTGAAACAATCATTCGTCATTGGGATTGATATTGAAATAAACATTGAAATATATCAATCATCTATATGAAATAAACATATATTAGTGTATTATATATCTAATATAGGTTACATATGTACATATATATCTGATATATATACATCTAATTATATATAAATACACATATATATAAGTATATCTAATCTTATGTATGTAATATATCGAATCATTTTTCATATATATCAATATATATATATAATATACATATATTAGTTAAGTATAGCAAAAATTAATTATTAAACAAAAAGTTAAAGTAATGTAGTGGTTTAATGCTCTAATTTCAATTAAGAAGTCAAGAGTTCAAACCATAATTGGTGCCAAAAACAAACAAAAACAACTTGGCTAGGGATTTTTAGCCATGGCCTGGCCATGGCTAATCCGTGTCCATCAGCCATGGTCAAGCCAAATTGGCGGCACTTTTTAGCCACCAAAAATAGCCACGGGCAATCCGTAGCTAATTCGTGGCTAAGTTTTTTTCGTTTTTTTTAATCTGTGGCTAATAGTTGTTTTTCTAGTAGTGTTGCATTACCCATCCTCACGAATTGTCCATCAATTGGCTGGTATGACACAAACAGAGGCTTATCAGTAGAAACGTGCACATTTACTCCAATGCCAATGAGCCAATCGAACGGTTCATAAACAGTTAAAAGTTTGGGTTCAAAAGAAACATACCCGTCAACGTGTCCATAAGCACTAGCCTCAACCATGTTGACCACTGGTCCTGAGGACTTCGGTTTGGTCTTTCCTTTATCTGCCTTGTTGGGATAATCCCTGGTATAATAACCAACCTGTCCACAAGTCTAGCATGGTTTGTTTGCTTTTGGCTTTTTAGTTTTGGCTTTGCTTTTGTCAATTGTTTTAGAGTTTGGACTGACATTTTTAAGCTTGGGATTTTTCTTTTCAATAGTCAAAATGTTTGCTTTTGACTGATGTTCAACTAGCATCGAATGTATCTGATTCCTATGTTCCTCTTCTATACTGATGGCAATCATTAAATCATTGAGGGCTAAATTCCTTTTCTAATGTTTTAAAATCATTCCGAAATTTTCCCAAGAATAGGGAAACTTTTCAATGACTACTATCACCATGAACTTTTTTGGAAGCTTCATTTCAGCCTCTGCAAGTGAATGCTCCAGATTTATTATTTCATGGGTTTGTTCAGATACTGATCTACCCTCTACCATTTGATACTTCAGGAATTTAGAAACAAAATACTTTTCGAGTCCTTACTCCTCAGTATTGTATTTCTTATCTAGTGCTTCCCAAAGCGACTTCGCAATGTAGGAGTCTAAGCAATAGATATCGAAAAGAACATTTGACATTGCTGACAAAATGATTCCTCTGCCTATCTGGTCTCGCTCATCCCACAAAACAATTTCAGTCATTTTTGTGTTTGTATTAATAGGTACTGGTTTATCAAATATAATTATAGACAAGAGCTCATTCATGGTCAACCAAATCTTTATTCGTTGTTGGCAACATTTGAAGAACTGGCTGGAAAATGGTTTAGGCAAACCGCTCATGTCAATTTTCGAGGAACCAAAAGAAGCAATAGTTGAACTATAAGCCATTATAAATATATAAATGAATAAATCCCGAATATTTCTTTAAGATTGTTGGAAAAACAATAGACTAGAATATTACAAAGCCGATTATAACGTGGGTTGATTTATTCGATAATATAATTATAATACAATAACAATTTTACAAAAAAAACACGATAGCCAAAAGCAATCAGACAATGCCGAATACAAATAAATAAACAAGAGAGCTCAGTAAACTTATCAGTATTTATTTGATATTACCAATGATTGAATCACCGGGTTGAGCTAGTTTGCCTTAAAAAAATATTCGTCCACTGACCGTTGCGATGGGCCTGCGATACTCCGTCCAGGATAAGACAATCCAGAGATTCGTATCAAACCGTACTGCTATTTCGAACCTCACTTCAAAAGCTAATCTACTCAAAATATCGTATGCGAGCAGATGCACACACCAAACACAAAAGTATACAATCAATATTATAATCTCACTTGATCAGAGGTGCACTCAGAGAATTGAATTCTCACACTGATCGATTAAGAGAAATCTCAAGTGTTTTATGTTTTCTTGTGTATTTTCTGTAGGGAACAAGAGCAACTATTTATAGGAAAAAATAATACAGGATATTAATATCGAGAATTAATTCTGAAACCGTAACTACTGTAACTGCTTGTAATAGTTTCAGATAATTAAATCTGAATTTGTAACTGCAAGTAACAACCATCAATTACTCAGTAATCAATATCGCGCATTAATACTCTATAACCGTTAACCATTTCAAAATTAATGTTGTGCATTAATACTCTGTAACAGTTGAAATTAAGTTTAAATTTAAAATTCAAGCATAATTCCATGGCTAGTTCAGTAAAAGATAAGACCAAGACCGTGACAATTCACCCTAATGCCCGCGGTTGCATGTGGGACTACCCATATGTGGTACTTAATTGTTTAATTTACACTACAATAATACTTATCCATATAAATACTCAAATTGTCAAGGTTAAATATCCCATGTGGGATTTCGCACTTATCATTTAACACACAGACAATATTTAACAAGACTTTATCTATGGATTTACATCAGAAATGACTTCATCCTAGATTAACCCCTATAATGCTATCACAATTAAGCCCATTTCCAACAATTATTGAACCTCAAGAAAAATGAAAAAGATGATTATGCATTATGACGTTGAGATTATACGTAATATATATAATTGTGGAAGTATATATGGTCAGTTGGTAATCGATGTATTCTGTACTGTCAAATTGTTAGTTATTGGAACAACATTGAAGGAATTTATTATGATCACTTGAAATTACTTCTTAAAATTAGTGTAGTATCACAATTATTTTTTTGACCAAATGGTGTCAATTTTCATATCATAGAAAGCAAAAGATACAAGTGCTAGCACAAATACAAATATTAAGTGCCATACTACTAGAAAAACTGTAAATAGCCACGGATTTAAATAAAATAAAATAAAAAATTTAGCCACGGATTGGTCACGGCCTGGCCGTGGCTATTTTTGGTTGCTAAAATTAGAGGGAAATTTGGCGCCTATTTTTAGCCACGGATTAGCCATGGCCAGACCGTGGCTAAAAATTCCTGGGCAATTTTTTTTTTTTGCACCGGATATGGTTTGAACTCTTGACCTGTTAGTTGAAGTTAGAGCATCAAACCACTACACCACTTTAATTTTTTGTTTAATAATTAATTTTTGCAATACGTAAGTAATATATGTATATTATGTATATTGATATATATAATAAATGATTGAATATGTTACATACGTATAAGATTAGATATACTCATATATATATATATATATATATATATATGTATTTATGTCTAATTAGATGTATATATATTAGCTATATAAGTACATATATAACATATATTAGATATATAATACACTAATATATGTTTATTTCATACAGATGATTGAACATATATAGTATATATGATTAGATATATATATATATATATATATATATTTGATCGATATATATATGTACTCTACATTTATAACATATATTAGATATGTTATATATAGATATATAGTTATATCATATAGACTATATATAGAGGATTAGAATGTACATATAATATATTAATATATATAAGATACACATTGACATATATATATATTGATATATGTATATATGATATATATACTTGGACATATATATACACATATATTGATTCATATATATATACACATATATGTATCAATATAAATTTATATATGTATCAATATATATATATATATATATAAATTTATATGTGGTGCAAAAAATCAAAAAAATTAAAAAAAAAAAATAGCCACGGCCTAATTTATTTTTTTTTTTTTGATTTTTTGCACAACGGATAAATTTTTGTTATTGATATTTTAATTATCTAAATTTAAATTACCTATATATACTTGGACATATATATATATATATATACTTGGACATTTATATATATATATATATATATATATTGATACATATATACTTGGACATTTATATATATATATATATTGATACATATATACTTGGACATATTTAAAATAGATACATATATATATAAATATATGATATGTATACTTGACATATATATATATATAATACCACACATATACGAAGATATTGGCAAAGGATCACGAATTAAAGTTGATATTATCTAAATATAAATTGTATAAATAGATTTTTGTTATAATTTTTGTTTTTGATATATTAATTTATTAAATATTTGTCATAAAAAGAAAAACTGAATAATGAACGATAAAGTCGAACGTAAATATCTTTAATTTAAAAAAAAATAATTGGTTAATAATTTATAAAAATTACTAAAATTAAATAACAAAAATTGATAAAACTAATGAAATTTATTAGATAATTTAAGTTTAAAATATTGTAAAAATATAGTTTAAGTATAATAAAAAGCAATGAATAACCAAAGAATTCCTTTGGCGCAACGGTTTCATGCTCCAACTACAACATTGACGTCCCGTGTTCGAATCTCCTTGAGCGCAAAAAAAAAAAAAAACGCTTGGAGGACGCGGGTCCTAGGTTTGGGTTGGGGCGCGGGTATGGTTTCGGGTTTGGTTTGATAAGCCTTTTTTTTCCAATGGCCACGGATTAGCCACGGCCAGACCGTGGCTAAATGGCCGTGGCTACGATTAGCCACGCCACTTTTAGCTCGGAAAAAATCCGTGGCTAATCCGTGGCTAATCTCCTTGGCCACAGATTTTTTGCCAAATCCGTGGCTAATTGCATTTTTTCTAGTAGTGGAACCACTACATGCTCAAAACTTGTGTGCGTGTGTATTAGAAAGATAACCAAACTTGGTATCACAGAGGATTAGGAATTGTTTTTCAATTTTTGCCATCTGTGAGAATCAGAAGAGAAAGAGGTATTGTTTTTAGCACTTCTTTCATCAAATCCAAGCAAAATTTGAGTGTCTCATTAGTCTAATTAATGGTCTCCCTAGTCATTTTACAAAGTATGGCGAATGGTGGTTTAATTAAACTCTCCAATTTGGAGAGTCAATATCAACAATTATAAACTACCTTTTTCCCAGGCTTCGCCAATTAACGCGTGCTGGGCGACTCCTAAAGCAAATGTAAGAAAACGAGCGTTAAAAGTGCCAGACCAGCGTTTTCTGCTAAAGTAAAGGACGCCATAGGGATATATGATGATTTATGTATGTAATATTATCTTAAATTATTTAATTAGTGTTTTGCATTCTGAAATCTAAAACTTAATTAGATAAATTAACATCCTTTGATCGTACTTATTCTTCCTAGGTAATATGTGCATAAGATCTCAACTTTATAGGACAAATTTTAGTCAATTTTGTAAGCAACTATAACACTATTTGAGATATCAAAGAAATAGACATAAACGAAATAAATAAATAATGCGAATTCAATTATATTTTCATCCACTTCAAGAAGCACTTTTTTACTTTTCTCCATAATTCATCTTATATTGTTAATAAATTTAATTTTTAATTTTGTCATTGTCTATTCGTCCTTAGTCTATGGTTTCACTTTACATTTTTTTTATTTTTAGTCATTTTCGTGCATTTTCTTCTTTGAACGACTCTCGTCAGAATTCCCTAAAATAAACTTTTTTTAATTGTTGTATCTTTTATGTATTTACAACCTATTATCTATTTAAAATTTAGATAATTTGGATCATCTTTTTCTTTATATATATATATATATATATATGATTTGTACCAAACATGGAGTGGAAAACACTTTGCACCCCAAATATACTTATTTTGTCATTTTCCACCCTCAAGAAGCACTTTTTTTTTTAAGGCAATCCAAACAAGCCCTAAAAATCAATATTATAGTCTCTTTTTAATACTTATAGGTAAGTTCCACCATATTCAAATCATTCTCTCAATTCTCCCCACATAAAAATGTTAGTACAATATTGCATATGGTATTTAAATTCAAATTAACCATTTTTATCATTTAATTTGTTATACTGATACAATGCATGATAAATCATTAAAATTACATGTACTTCTTTTTATTGTTATTTGATCTAATAGGATGTAGACTTGTCTATTATTCTTTTAAAGGAACTAATTTAAGTACGTGAATAATTGGATAGAAAAAGAAATTATACCAAAATCTTGTCCTTTTAACTATACTAATAATTAATTTTCTATTTTTATTCCTTTTAACACACTAATGAACAAAGTTTAAATTTTTGAGAAATTAGAAATCCAACTTAAGTAACTACTATAACTTCTGTGTGATAAATAAAAAAAATAATAGAAGAATAAATATTATATAAGTAAACCATGCTTAGGTACGTATAAATTAAGCTGTTTTAATAATTTATTTATTTTTAATCATGTTTCGTTTGAGTGCAAAGAATTTGGATCAAACTTAATTTCCTTGGTAAATTTGGGAACTAATGTGGTATGGATCATATTTAAAATTAAGTGAAAGTAAGCACAAGCAATATGCATGCTAATCTTTAAGTCTGAAGTAGCAATTTGTCAAAAAATATTAAAATGAGGGTACAATGAATTGATTTTTATTTTTGAGGGTGGAAATTAAACTGGTGAAATGTGTGTTCTAGGGGTGCAAAATGGTTTTTGCTCCAAAACATGTACATGCTCATCGTAAGCTAATATGCAGTTATGCACAAGTTGTTATCTATTTTCCTATTACCCTCCCTCAAACTTGGGAATAATGTGGATTAGTAGCCTAAAAACTCATAATTCAAACTAGTAGATCGGGCACACTCGATGTGTGTGCCAAAAAATAAAATTACATATTTAAATTTGGAATATAAAAATTAAAATATTCATTGGATTTTATCCATCATAATATATTTTTTGGTGTGCGAAATTAAAATAAAATATAATTTCATTACATATTTAAATTCTGAATATGAAATAAATTATTTAATGAATAGTGAATTTTGTAAAGCTGATACATATTTTAGATGAGTATTTTTTTATACAGTATATCAAGGGGTGAAGATGTAATTCAACCTTTGTTTTAATCATATTATTGCCTGATCCTTTCTTAAATAATTTTTCTATTTATCAAGAGTCAATAAAAACAAATTAAATATTTCAAAAGTAAACTATCGTATGAAATCAATTAGAAAATATTTTTACTTTATATCCTGAAAACACAATCATCTTAAATAATTTAAGCAAATGCAGCATTATTTCTTAAATATTGTTTTTTGTTTTTGGGTTTATCATGAATCCAAATACAATAAATGAAACAATGAAAAACTAAAATTATAATACCGAATAAATATTTATAATTCGGGCGCAACTTGTGTTCAAAGACTCGATGGTTCACGGGTTCAGAATTGGTAAATTAGTATATTCCAGAATGAGGATTATTTTTAGTATTAAATATTGACATAATTATGTCATGGGGATTGCTAACCTAAGATTTAATCCGAGGGACAAAACTTGATAAACATTGTAAATAAAACATTATATATCTAAATATTATATGTTTGAAGGATATGTTCGACCCAAAATATTTCTATTTTGACCAAATTGTAATTTTCTAAAATTTTGAATTTTTTGATTAAAATAGAAAATTCTTATTGAGTAGTTTGTGACTTTCTTGGTATTCTAAAACATCCTAAATTTTGTTAGGGCGAAGAAGGGGGTGGAATTTTGGTCTTGTTTATAGAAAATAAGAGGAAGAAATGAATTAGTTTATTATTAAGGTCATTTTCTTCATTATTGCCATTTTACACCTAAATTAGTTCATTAAATGAATTCTTCCTATGTGGAAGACTAATTCAGACTTGGGTGTACATGCTATTACATGATTCACAAGCTAAGTAAATGTGAACCATGCAAAAATATTTATTTATGGTGTATTAGGGAAGATTTTCTTGCAAAAATATCATAAAATAGGTTAAAATCTAGAATTTGTATTTTTCCTTCAACTAAAATCCGAAAATCAGGTTTTTAATTTATTTAAATTCAAAAATTACACATATAAGTTTTAGGAAATATTTAGTGTATTTATAAAATTCAAAAATTATAATTTTATTTGGAATTTTATTAATTTATGGGGAATTTATGCTTCATTTTGAACAAAATTCGAAAATTAAAGAAATTAAATTCTAATCTTTGAAAATTATATTTTTCCAAGAAATAATAGTCTGGGATATGTGATTATTAATTATTAAAGACTAAAATATTTTTATGTTGTTCTAATTTTGTAGAGAAAGGAAATTGCTAAATTCTTATAAGAAAATAATTAGGAATTACTTGTAGTTAAAGTGCGGTTATTAGGAGAATATCGTAAGCTAATATGCAGTTATGCACAAGTTGTTATCTATTTTCCTATTACCCTCCCTCAAACTTGGGAATAATGCGGATTAGTAGCCTAAAAACTCCTAATTCAAACTAGTAGATCGGGCACACTCGATGTGAGTGCAAAAAAATAAAATTACATATTTAAATTTGGAATATAAAAATTAAAATATTCATTGGATTTTATCCATCATAATATATTTTTTGGCGTGCGAAATTAAAATAAACTATAATTTCATTACATATTTAAATTTTGAATATGAAATAAATTATTTTATTAAATTTTATACATGATTATATATTTTTAATGATTTATATTGTATTTTATTAAATTTATTATAAAAATAGTTTAAAATAGAAATAAAATTATAAGATTGACAAATAAATAAGAAAGAAAAATTTAAAAGAAATGATAAAAGATGCATGGAAAAAATATTATATATGTTAACACAGGAGAGAGAATGAGAAAAGAAAGAAAATAAAAATACGTTAAAAAGTGGGAAAGGAGAGAGGAAATTGAGAGATTAAAGCAAAGTGATTATTAGACCGTCCTATGCTCTTTATTAATAGTATACTAAACACCCATCCTTAAGAAAGAAAGAAAAGTGCTCTGTTTTTCCCAATTTCTAACTTAGCATAATTCCACTTTTTGGAAATACATTCTCTAAAACACTACATTATTTCAAGAAAACTTAATATCAACAACATGGATTTAACCTAAATAAAAACAACATTAGTTTTTGTTATTTTATTCTTTCTTCAGTTTTGAGTGCTACAAACAATCTCACTGGTGCATTTGCTCTTTTTGCCCCCAACATCCACACATTTAATTTTTCTGGGCATGTGGCTTGCCGCGTATTGCCCCAAAACTTTGAACAAACAGTCGCGATGCCCATCTTGAGAACAGGCACCATCCCTCGAAATATCAGGCGCCGAACAATACTTCAATGGTTGCCCTAACAAAAATTTCATGAACATGCGCGCGCGCGCGTACACATACACAAATAAAATAGATAGATAAATTTACATATTTTTAGTAATTAAATTAATGGAATGTGAATCGTTGATGAAATAAAACATTTCAATGGTTAGAAAATGTTACCTAGAGACGGAGCGAAGAAAGCTAGAAGAACTGCTAAGCACAGCATGGAGATAAGAGCACAACTTTTCATCTTTTATGATATTTTTTCTTTTTTAATTTTGGAAATAATAAGTATGAGTAGGTGATAAGATTATGTAAGAAATATGCTCACGTAGAACCTGAGGATAGTCCTTTATAGGTGTTGATATTAACCATTTATGGTAAGTTAAATTGAAAAATGCCTTCACAAGGCAAATTGCTAAAATGTTGGCAATGACTTAATTAGACGGTAAATTAATGCAATTTGAAATAAAAAATTAAAGGTATTGATGATGGAATAAATGTTATTTATCAAATAAAATAGTTGACTTAAGCAAATAAAATTACTGTGGATTGGTATAATTTTTTGTTATCTCAATTAGACTAGGACATATATATATATTCCAAATGTCATAGAATTGAAGAAAAAATTTATTATTGAACCTCAAGGGAAAAAAAAAAAAAAAGAAGATGCTCATGCATTATTGCATTGAGGTTATGTGCAATATAGTAGTGGTATGTGTGGGATAAGTTGGTAACGGGTTTTTGTTGTGTTAATTTTGTGGTTTATAGATACATATTGTTGCTGATGAAGTCTTGCCTTCGATTCCCTGTGAATGTATGCGGTAATTTTTTAGTTTAATATTAGTTTCTTCATACTACATAGTAGGTTGTATTTAGTTACTTTTGATGATGATAATTATAATAGTTTGGTCTTCATTTGAAATACTAATGCAATAATTGTAATAAACCAGTAATGTAATTAATTGTATTAGATCCATTAAAAAAATACACATATTGTTGGAATAGAATTTGGTGAATTATTATAAGGAAAATTTCATTTTTATGACACTATGTTGCACAAATTTGACATTTACGACTCTAACTTTCCCAATATCAATTTAAGGACATGAATTTAAAAAATTTTGACACATGCATTTAGAATTTGATGCCTCGAATTGCGCAATTTAATTAGCAAGATGACGTAATTTCATTGAATGTGACGTTTCCGGCGACACTAAATGGATGTATGATACATAGTGACCTACCTGGCTCTTACATGTCCTTTTCATCCTAATTGGCATGCCAAATAGTATACCGATCCTACTAGAAAAATGTTAATTTGCACTAGATTTTGCTATCGATTTTTGCTGAAAATCGGTCACAAAACTGTTTTGCGACCGACCGGAGTCAATGGCAAAAAATCAAGTCGCAAATTTTGATACCAAATTTGCTTTGTGACCGATTTTGCGACCGAAATCGGTGAGTCGCAAAAGATACTGATGTGGAGCTTGGGTGATGACGTTTGCGACGGACGAGACTGGTCGCAAAACT